>JAHWDR010000085.1:0-65000 GCA_021346845.1 Apeltes quadracus
TATTAGTCCTATATTACTCCTATGATATTAGTCCTATATTACTCCTATGATATTAGTCCTATATTACTCCTATGATATTAGTCCTATATTATATTCTATGATATTAGTCCTATATTACTCCTATGATATTAGTTCTATATTACTCCTATGATATTAGTCCTATATTATATTCTATGATATTAGTCCTATATTACTCCTATGATATTAGTCCTATATTACTCCTATGATATTAGTCCTATATTACTCCTATGATATTAGTCCTATATTACATCCTATGATATTAGTCCTATATTACATCCTATGATATTAGTCCTATATTACTCCTATGATATTAGTCCTATATTATATTCTATGATATTAGTCCTGTATTATATTCTATGATATTAGTCCTATATTACTCCTATGATATTAGTCCTATATTACATCCTATGATATTAGTCCTATATTATATTCTATGATATTAGTCCTATATTACTCCTATGATATTAGTCCTATATTACTCCTATGATATTAGTCCTATATTATATTCTATGATATTAGTCCTATATTACTCCTATGATATTAGTTCTATATTACTCCTATGATATTAGTCCTATATTATATTCTATGATATTAGTCCTATATTACTCCTATGATATTAGTCCTATATTACATCCTATGATATTAGTCCTATATTACATCCTATAATATTAGTCCTATATTACTCCTATGATATTAGTCCTATATTATATTCTATGATATTAGTCCTGTATTATATTATATGATATTAGTTCTATATTACTCCTATGATATTAGTTCTATATTACTCCTATGATATTAGTCCTATATTATATTCTATGATATTAGTCCTATATTACTCCTATGATATTAGTTCTATATTACTCCTATGATATTAGTCCTATATTATATTCTATGATATTAGTCCTATATTACTCCTATGATATTAGTCCTATATTATATTCTATGATATTAGTCCTATATTATATTCTATGATATTAGTCCTATATTACTCCTATGATATTAGTCCTATATTACATCCTATGATATTAGTCCTATATTACATCCTATAATATTAGTCCTATATTACTCCTATGATATTAGTCCTATATTATATTCTATGATATTAGTCCTGTATTATATTATATGATATTAGTTCTATATTACTCCTATGATATTAGTTCTATATTACTCCTATGATATTAGTCCTATATTATATTCTATGATATTAGTCCTATATTACTCCTATGATATTAGTTCTATATTACTCCTATGATATTAGTCCTATATTATATTCTATGATATTAGTCCTATATTACTCCTATGATATTAGTTCTATATTACTCCTATGATATTAGTCCTATATTATATTCTATGATATTAGTCCTATATTACTCCTATGATATTAGTTCTATATTACTCCTATGATATTAGTTCTTATATTACTCCTATGATATTAGTCTATATTATATTCTATGATATTAGTCCTATATTACTCCTATGATATTAGTTCTATCTTACTCCTATGATATTAGTCCTATATTATATTCTATGATATTAGTCCTATATTACTCCTATGATATTAGTCCTATATTATATTCTACGACAGTAGTCCTATATTATATTCTATGATATTTAGTCCTATATTACTCCTAGATATTAGTCCTATATTACATGCTATGATATTAGTCCTATATTACTCCTATGATATTAGTCCTGTATTATATTCTATGATATTAGTCCTGTATTATATTCTATGATATTAGTTCTATATTACTCCTATGTTATTAGTCTAATTTACTCCTATGATATTAGTCCTATATATTACATCCTATGATATTAGTCCTATATTATATTCTATGATATTAGTCCTGTATTATAATCTATGATATTGTTCTATAGTACTCCTATGATATTAGCCTATATTACTCCTATGATATTAGTTTCTAATTACTCCTATGATATTAGTTCTATATTACTCCTATGATATTAGTCCTACATTATATTCTATGATATTAGTCCTGTATTATATTATATGATATTAGTTCTATATTACTCCTATGATATTAGTTCTATATTACTCCTATGATATTAGTCCTATATTATATTCTATGATATTAGTCGTATATTACTCCTATGATATTAGTTCTATATTACTCCTATGATATTAGTCGTATATTACTCCTATGATATTAGTTCTATATTACTCCTATGATATTAGTCCTATATTACTCCTATGATATTAGTCCTATATTACATCCTATGATATTAGTCCTATATTACTTATATGATATTAAATAAATACTAAACTAATAATAAATATTAAGTAAGATAATGTTTGTAATATTGGCATGGCATCGTTGTGTTATTGTCATGGCATTACTGAAAGTATAGAGGGGGACATATGTGTCCACATTGCAGGCTGTATAACTTGAAAAATTTAACCGAGAACCCATTTTCCAATGACGGCTAAATGAAACTATCGAACTACATTAACATGTTTTCACCATTGATTCGTCGAACCAGCCGTCGTAGTTCATCCAAACATCGGCCAAATGACCGGGTTCAGTGGATGCGCGCAAATACAGGAATCCCCTCTTCTTCATCTGCGGCCTCGCATTAACCAAAGAAGAAAATGGAGGAGATGAAAAAGATGCATTCCTCGGACGCTGCACCGTGCTACTTTCCAGCCAATGAAGTTGGAAAAAAACACCTACTGGAACACAGGGGAGTAAAGGATACCCATCAGCATGGCACTTACCGATGAAGGAGGAGGCGAGTCCAAGGCTGGACTTGGCGGAGGAATGTTGGGGGGAGTGTTGGGGGGAGTATTGGGGAGAGGGAGGGAGAGCGGGGACGAGGGGAGCGGGGGCAGATGGAGGAGGTAGGGAGGAGTGGGAGATGAAGGAAGGTGTTCTCACTGGTGTCAAGTCTCAGGCACGTTGATGTTGACGTCCTGGATGGTCTCCTTTGTCTTCTCTTTTCTCGTTCCTCAGGCGCTGTGCCGTGCTACTTTCCATCTGTAGAGTTGGAAAAAAACACCTACCCAATAGCATGATATTTACCAATGAAGGAGGACGCGAGTCCATGCCTGGACTTGGCGGGGGAATGTTGGGGAAAATATTGGGGGGAGTATTTGGGAGAGCGGCGGCAGATGGATGAGGTAGGGTGGAGTGGGAGATGAAGGAAGGTGTCTCTTTAATTATTTGTCTCCCTGTCCTGCATCTTTCGCCTCATTTTGTCAATCTCCGTCTGCCGGTCTTGCATCCGTCTCCCAAAAATGCCTCTACACTTTTTTTTTAAGTAGAGGCAGATGTTCTCAAGGACCGTTTTGTCGTCCTGTAAATCTTGGATCTTGCTGATGAGGATCTGATTTCCATTGGCGATGGTATCCTCCAGCTGGCGGATCCTTGAGATCAGGCAGAGCTCACTGAAATCACTGAGAGATCTTGTCTCGTCTTGGCTCTTTTGTAAAGCCTCTGTCTCCATCTTGAGCAGTTTGTTTTCTGCTCCCAACTGGTGGTTTTCGGCCAGCACTTTGTGCAGCTCCTCTTGGATACAACCGTTGGTGGAGAGTAACCCTGTTACTTTAGACTCAAATGACTGTCGTTGGTTATCCAGTTCTTTGAATGTCTTTTCCTCCAGTTTGTCGTACTTCTGCTGCCAGGTCTGGTTGTTGACCGTGAGTTCAGCACTTTTGACAGAAAGTTGTTCTGTGGTCTCAGTGAGCTTCAGAGATAAACCCTCGTTTTCCTTGACAGTCTTCGCCATAGCCTCTGTCTCGATCTTGAGCAGCTTGTGTTCTGCTACCAACTGGTGGTTTTCGGCCAGCTGATTGTGCAGCTCCTCTTGAAGAGAACCGTTGGTGGAGAGTAACCATGTTACTTTAGACCCCAAGGACTGTCGTTGGTTATCCAGTTCAGCATTTTTGAAAACAAGTTGTTTGGTAGTCTCAGTGAGCTTCAGAGACAAACCCTCGTTCTCCACGGTGAGGTCTGAAAGCTTTGTTTTTTGCCCACATACCATCTTCTCATAGGCCAGCTGCTTTTGGATTAAATTGGCAGTAAGATCGGTCACATGCCTTTTCAGGACGTGCACTTCATTGTTGGCACGAGAAAGTGCGATATTCACATTGTATCCAGTCGGAGGATGCCCGGGCAGTGAAGCGCCAGCTGCGGGTCTCTGGTAGTTTCCGCGGTACATGGTGAATTTCACTTGTGTAGTCTTTAAAAAGACTGTTAATAGTCGATAAATGACAAAAAAAAGGCTGGACAAAAAAGGCTTGATAAAGGCTGGTGTTTGTCGGTAAACGACTCAATGTAGTCTTTGAAAAATGGTGATAAATCTTTCAAAAGAACAAATCGCAGATAATTTCTCTCGAGAAAATATCCAACTGCACGGTTCTGGTATCAGAAAGGCAATGAGCTGATCATCTGATTTGTTTTGGAAGAAAGATAAAAGCTGTTATGTACATGCATTCCGTTGTGACGTCACAGGCATTCCGTTGCCATGCATACAGGCATTCCGTTGCCAAGCATTCCGTCGCCATGTAAAACAGTTTTCATAAAATCGATCTCTAGCGCCCCCTTTACATGTTTTATACTTTTTCCCCCCGATCACCTGATTGACCTGACATTTTTCACACAGATGCTCTCGGAAATGCTTTACAAAATCCTATCCAGATTTTCTGCCATTTTGAAAGTTGTGAAAAACACATTTTTGCAAGCTCCTCCCAGACCCTGGATCCAATTCTCCTGAAATCTTCATGGAATAATTATTGGCTTAATGTTTTTAAACTGTAATTATTATTATTATTTTTGATAACTCATTTTGTTTAGAAGTTATGGACCAAAGAAGTAGTTAAAGACTATTAAAAGTAACTGGCTTGTCGTCACCCAAAAGTCCCTGAATATACCCTATTTTTGCTGCTTGCAGCTTTAATATATTTCATTGATAACATTGTACTCACAGACGTAATTGTTGAGAACTGGGAACGTTGAAACTTAAATGCGTAGTGACTTTACAAAATAAACCTATAGTGTTTGTATTCTATGTGTGCCAGAGTGATCCTATAAGGTACCTGTGCATTACTTCTGCTGATAGCGCTTTGTCAATGAGGACTGATGGACATGTTGCTGCATGAAGATTCAAGTAGTCTTGGGACATCCGTAAGAAAGAAGTGATGTTTTATTTTCAGCTCTTCCAGCTTTTTATAAAATAGGCAACACCTGTAAAGCAGCATTTGCTAAATTGCATGTCCACAGTCAGGGACACGCAACCCACCCAACCAAAGACGATGAGCTAATTGACTGGTGGACATGGACAGCAGTTAGTTCGCCAGGGTTTGTAATGCTGTGGATGGGTAAAGTTGGAGGAACCCACAGCTCGTTCATTCAGGACGGTGTGTTTCCACTCTGTTTCAGAAGGAGACGTAAGATTCGGGAATAACCAGGAACACTTCAGTTGTTACTGCGATTCTGAAGGGGGGGGGGGGCGCGCGTCTCCGTGTGTGAAAACGAAATGATGCACAGATCGAGTCCAGGGAGAGCAGATAAAAGGCGATGTCTTGCTGAGACTTTAACTCCAACACGCCAGAGAAAGAAACCGCGCCGCGACGCACTCGTTCGGATTAGACGAAGGTAAAAGAAAAGGCGGAATGAAGCACTTTCAGCACTTGGGTGGAATGTTAATGCCTGCTGACCGCCACAGCAAAGATCTCTGTGGGAAGGATGATTTATTTTATTATCGTGATTATTCGGACTCCCGAATATATATCACTATATCACTATATCACTCCCCCCAACATTCCTCCGCCAAGTCCAGCCTTGGACCCGCCTCCTCCTTCATCGGTAAGTGCCATGCTGATGGGTATCCTTTACTCCCCGTGTTCCAGTAGGTGTTTTTTTCCAACTTCATTGACTGGAAAGTAGCACGGTGCAGCGTCCGAGGAATGCATCTTTTTCATCTCCTCCATTTTCTTCTCTGGCGAAATGCGAGGCCGCAGATGAAGAAGAGGGGATTCCTGTATTAGCGCACATCCACTAAACCCGGTCATTTGGCCGGTGTTTGGATGAATTACCACGGCTGGTTTGACGAATCAATGGTGAAAACATGTTAACGAAGTTTCATTAAACCGTCATTAGAAAATGGGTTCTCAGTTGAATTTTTCAAGTTATACAGCGTGCAAGGTAGACACACATGTCCCCCTCTATAGTTTGTCTAAGTATTAAAGGCATGGCTAGAAATATAGCATCTGTTATATTATGGTATTATGTTATATATTAGAAATATGAAGTCTGATGCTACATTTGTGATATTAGTCTATAATAATGTCTTAAATTATAATAGAACTATAATGCTATATTTATGCTATTAGTATGATATTAGACATATAAAGTATAAAGCCGTGTCTGCTATATTAGTTCTGCTATATTATGTCATATCAGAGTTTTCCCTAGGTTCCCAACATTGGGGGGCGGATGTACCGGAGGGGGGTCATGGGCGTTGGGGCGCACCGGAGGATATCATGGTAGGGAAAACACTGTATATGATATTTTGTAATATAATATTAGAAATAAAACTATAATGCCATGTCTGCTATATTAGTTCTCCTATATTAGTTTGGCTGTATTATGTCATATCAGTGTTTTCCCTAGGTTCCCAACATTGGGGGACGGACGTACAGGAGAGGGGTCATGGGCGTTGGGGCCGCACGGGAGGATATCATGGTAGGGAAAGCACTGTATGATATTTTGTAATATAATATTAGAAATACTAAGTATGATGCCATGTTTCTTATATTAGTCCTATATTACTCCTATGATATTAGTCCTATATTATATTCTATGATATTAGTCCTATCTTACTCCTATGATATTAGTCCTATATTACATCCTATGCTATTAGTCCTATATTACTCCTATGATATTAGTCCTATATTATATTCTATGATATTAGTCCTGTATTATATTCTATGATATTAGTTCTATATTACTCCTATGATATTAGTTCTATATTACTCCTATGATATTAGTCCTATATTATATTCTGTGATATTAGTCCTATATTACTCCTATGATATTAGTTCTATCTTACTCCTATGATATTAGTCCTATATTATATTCTATGATATTAGTCCTATATTACTCCTATGATATTAGTCCTATATTATATTCTATGACATTAGTCCTATATTATATTCTATGATATTAGTCCTATATTACTCCTATGATATTAGTCCTATATTACATCCTATGATATTAGTCCTATATTACTCCTATGATATTAGTCCTATATTATATTCTATGATATTAGTCCTGTATTATATTCTATGATATTAGTTCTATATTACTCCTATGATATTAGTCCTATATTACTCCTATGATATTAGTCCTATATTACATCCTATGATATTAGTCCTATATTACTCCTATGATATTAGTCCTATATTATATTCTATGATATTAGTCCTGTATTATATTCTATGATATTAGTTCTATATTACTCCTATGATATTAGTTCTATATTACTCCTATGATATTAGTCCTATATTATATTCTCTGATATTAGTCCTATATTACTCCTATGATATTAGTCCTATATCACTCCTATGATATTAGTCCTATATTACTCCTATGATATTAGTCCTATATTATATTCTATGATATTAGTCCTGTATTATATTCTATGATATTAGTTCTATATTACTCCTATGATATTAGTCCTATATTACTCCTATGATATTAGTCCTATATTACATCCTATGATATTAGTCCTATATTACTCCTATGATATTAGTCCTATATTATATTCTATGATATTAGCCCTGTATTATATTCTATGATATTAGTTCTATATTACTCCTATGATATTAGTCCTATATTATATTCTACGACATTAGTCCTATATTATATTCTATGATATTAGTCCTATATTACTCCTATGATATTAGTCCTATATTACATCCTATGATATTAGTCCTATATTACTCCTATGATATTAGTCCTATATTATATTCTATGATTTCCCTAGGTTCCCAACATTGGGGGACGGACGTACCGGAGGGGGTCATGGGCGTTGGGGCGCACGGGAGGATATCATGGTAGGGAAAACACTGTATGATATTTTGTAATATAATATTAGAAATACTAAGTATGATGCCATGTTTGTTATATTAGTCCTATATTACTCCTATGATATTAGTTCTATATTACTCCTATGATATTAGTCCTATATTATATTCTATGATATTAGTCCTATAGTACTCCTATGATATTAGTCCTATATTACATCCTATGATATTAGTCCTAATATTACTCCTATAATATTAGTCCTATATTACTCCTATGATATTAGTCCTATATTATATTCTAATATATTAGTCCTGTATTATATTCTATGATATTAGTTCTATATTAGTCCTATGATATTAGTTCTATATTACTCCTATGATCTTAGTTCTATTTTACTCCTATGATATTAGTCCTCTATTATATTCTATGATATTAGTCCTATATTACTCCTATGATATTAGTTCTATCTTACTCCTATGATATTAGTCCTATATTATATTCTATGATATTAGTCCTATATTACTCCTATGATATTAGTTCTATCTTACTCCTATGATATTAGTCCTATATTCTATTCTATGATATTAGTTCTATATTACTCCTATGATATTAGTCCTATATTACTCCTATGATATTAGTCCTATATTACATCCTATAATATTAGTCCTATATTACTCCTATGATATTAGTCCTATAATATATTCTATGATATTAGTCCTGTATTATATTCTATGATATTAGTTCTATATCACTCCTATGATATTAGTTCTATATTACTCCTATGATATTAGTCCTATATTATATTCTATGATATTAGTCCTATATTACTCCTATGATATTAGTTCTATCTTACTCCTATGATATTAGTCCTATATTATATTCTATGATATTAGTCATATATTAATCCTATGACATTAGTCCTATATTATATTCTATGATATTAGTCCTATATTACTCCTATGATATTAGTCCTATATTACATCCTATGATATTAGTCCTATATTACTCCTATGATATTAGTCCTATATTATATTCTATGATATTAGTCCTGTATTATATTCTATGATATTAGTCCTATATTACTCCTATGATATTAGTCCTATATTACATCCTATAATATTAGTCCTATATTACTCCTATGATATTAGTCCTATATTATATTCTATGATATTAGTCCTGTATTATATTCTATGATATTAGTTCTATATTACTCCTATGATATTAGTTCTATTTTACTCCTATGATATTAGTCCTCTATTATATTCTATGATATTAGTCCTATATTACTCCTATGATATTAGTCCTATATTATATTCTATGATATTAGTCATGTATTATATTCTATGATATTAGTTCTATATTACTCCTATGATATTAGTTCTATTTTACTCCTATGATATTAGTCCTCTATTATATTCTATGATATTAGTCCTATCTTACTCCTATGATATTAGTCCTATATTACTCCTATGATATTAGTCCTATATTATATTCTATGATATTAGTCCTATATTACTCCTATGATATTAGTCCTATATTATATTCTATGATATTAGTCCTGTATTATATTCTATGATATTAGTTCTATATTACTCCTATGATATTAGTTCTATTTTACTCCTATGATATTAGTCCTATATTACTCCTATGATATTAGTTCTATATTACTACTATGATATTAGTTCTATATTACTCCTATGATATTAGTCCTGTATTATATTCTATGATATTAGTTCTATATTACTCCTATGATATTAGTTCTATTTTACTCCTATGATATTAGTCCTCTATTATATTCTATGATATTAGTCCTATCTTACTCCTATGATATTAGTCCTATATTATATTCTATGATTTCCCTAGGTTCCCAACATTGGGGGACGGACGTACCGGAGGGGGTCATGGGCGTTGGGGCGCACGGGAGGATATCATGGTAGGGAAAACACTGTATGATATTTTGTAATATAATATTAGAAATACTAAGTATGATGCCGTGTTTGTTATATTAGTCCTATATTACTCCTATGATATTAGTTCTATATTACTCCTATGATATTAGTCCTATATTATATTCTATGATATTAGTCCTATAGTACTCCTATGATATTAGTCCTATAGTACTCCTATGATATTAGTCCAATATTACTCCTATAATATTAGTCCTATATTACTCCTATGATATTAGTCCTATATTATATTCTAATATATTAGTCCTGTATTATATTCTATGATATTAGTTCTATATTAGTCCTATGATATTAGTTCTATATTACTCCTATGATCTTAGTTCTATTTTACTCCTATGATATTAGTCCTCTATTATATTCTATGATATTAGTCCTATATTACTCCTATGATATTAGTTCTATCTTACTCCTATGATATTAGTCCTATATTATATTCTATGATATTAGTCCTATATTACTCCTATGATATTAGTTCTATCTTACTCCTATGATATTAGTCCTATATTCTATTCTATGATATTAGTTCTATATTACTCCTATGATATTAGTCCTATATTACTCCTATGATATTAGTCCTATATTACATCCTATAATATTAGTCCTATATTACTCCTATGATATTAGTCCTATAATATATTCTATGATATTAGTCCTGTATTATATTCTATGATATTAGTTCTATATTACTCCTATGATATTAGTTCTATATTACTCCTATGATATTAGTCCTATATTATATTCTATGATATTAGTCCTATATTACTCCTATGATATTAGTTCTATCTTACTCCTATGATATTAGTCCTATATTATATTCTATGATATTAGTCATATATTAATCCTATGACATTAGTCCTATATTATATTCTATGATATTAGTCCTATATTACTCCTATGATATTAGTCCTATATTACATCCTATGATATTAGTCCTATATTACTCCTATGATATTAGTCCTATATTATATTCTATGATATTAGTCCTGTATTATATTCTATGATATTAGTCCTATATTACTCCTATGATATTAGTCCTATATTACATCCTATAATATTAGTCCTATATTACTCCTATGATATTAGTCCTATATTATATTCTATGATATTAGTCCTGTATTATATTCTATGATATTAGTTCTATATTACTCCTATGATATTAGTTCTATTTTACTCCTATGATATTAGTCCTCTATTATATTCTATGATATTAGTCCTATATTACTCCTATGATATTAGTCCTATATTATATTCTATGATATTAGTCATGTATTATATTCTATGATATTAGTTCTATATTACTCCTATGATATTAGTTCTATTTTACTCCTATGATATTAGTCCTCTATTATATTCTATGATATTAGTCCTATTTTACTCCTATGATATTAGTCCTATATTACTCCTATGATATTAGTCCTATATTATATTCTATGATATTAGTCCTATATTACTCCTATGATATTAGTTCTATCTTACTCCTATGATATTAGTCCTATATTCTATTCTATGATATTAGTCCTATATTACTCCTATGATATTAGTCCTATATTATATTCTATGATATTAGTCATGTATTATATTCTATGATATTAGTTCTATATTACTCCTATGATATTAGTTCTATTTTACTCCTATGATATTAGTCCTCTATTATATTCTATGATATTAGTCCTATCTTACTCCTATGATATTAGTCCTATATTACTCCTATGATATTAGTCCTATATTATATTCTATGATATTAGTCCTATATTACTCCTATGATATTAGTCCTATATTATATTCTATGATATTAGTCCTGTATTATATTCTATGATATTAGTTCTATATTACTCCTATGATATTAGTTCTATATTACTCCTATGATATTAGTCCTATATTATATTCTATGATATTAGTCGTATATTACTCCTATGATATTAGTTCTATCTTACTCCTATGGTATTAGTCCTATATTACTCCTATGATATTAGTCCTATATTATATTCTATGATATTAGTCCTGTATTATATTCTATGATATTAGTTCTATATTACTCCTATGATATTAGTTCTATATTACTCCTATGATATTAGTCCTATATTATATTCTATGATATTAGTCCTATATTACTCCTATGATATTAGTTCTATCTTACTCCTATGATATTAGTCCTATATTCTATTCTATGATATTAGTCCTATATTACTCCTATGATATTAGTCCTATATTATATTCTATGATATTAGTCATGTATTATATTCTATGATATTAGTTCTATATTACTCCTATGATATTAGTTCTATTTTACTCCTATGATATTAGTCCTCTATTATATTCTATGATATTAGTCCTATCTTACTCCTATGATATTAGTCCTATATTACTCCTATGATATTAGTCCTATATTATATTCTATGATATTAGTCCTATATTACTCCTATGATATTAGTCCTATATTATATTCTATGATATTAGTCCTGTATTATATTCTATGATATTAGTTCTATATTACTCCTATGATATTAGTCCTATATTATATTCTATGATATTAGTCCTATATTACTCCTATGATATTAGTTCTATATTACTCCTATGATATTAGTCCTATATTATATTCTATGATATTAGTCCTGTATTATATTCTATGATATTAGTTCTATATTACTCCTATGATATTAGTTCTATTTTACTCCTATGATATTAGTCCTATATTACTCCTATGATATTAGTTCTATATTACTACTATGATATTAGTTCTATATTACTCCTATGATATTAGTCCTGTATTATATTCTATGATATTAGTTCTATATTACTCCTATGATATTAGTTCTATTTTACTCCTATGATATTAGTCCTCTATTATATTCTATGATATTAGTCCTATCTTACTCCTATGATATTAGTCCTATATTATATTCTATGATATTAGTCCTATATTACTCCTATGATATTAGTCCTATATTACTCCTATGATATTAGTTCTATCGTACGCCTATGATATTAGTCCTATATTATATTCTATGATATTAGTCCTATATTACTCCTATGATATTAGTCCTATATTATATTCTACGACATTAGTCCTATATTATATTCTATGATATTAGTCCTATATTACTCCTTTGATATTAGTCCTATATTACATCCTATGATATTAGTCCTATATTACATCCTATAATATTAGTCCTATATTACTCCTATGATATTAGTCCTATATTATATTCTATGATATTAGTCCTGTATTATATTCTATGATATTAGTTCTATATTACTCCTATGATATTAGTTCTATTTTACTCCTATGATATTAGTCCTCTATTATATTCTATGATATTA
This sequence comes from Apeltes quadracus, assembly GCA_021346845.1. Taxonomy (NCBI): domain Eukaryota; kingdom Metazoa; phylum Chordata; class Actinopteri; order Perciformes; family Gasterosteidae; genus Apeltes; species Apeltes quadracus. Next base: position 13,358 of record JAHWDR010000085.1, read on the forward strand.
GTCCTATATTACTCCTATGATATTAGTTCTATCTTACTCCTATGATATTAGTCCTATATTATATTCTATGATATTAGTCCTATATTACTCCTATGATATTAGTCCTATATTACTCCTATGATATTAGTTCTATCGTACTCCTATGATATTAGTCCTATATTATATTCTATGATATTAGTCCTATATTACTCCTATGATATTAGTCCTATATTATATTCTACGACATTAGTCCTATATTATATTCTATGATATTAGTCCTATATTACTCCTTTGATATTAGTCCTATATTACATCCTATGATATTAGTCCTATATTACATCCTATAATATTAGTCCTGTATTATATTCTATGATATTAGTTCTATATTACTCCTATGATATTAGTCCTATATTACTCCTATGATATTAGTTCTATATTACTACTATGATATTAGTTCTATATTACTCCTATGATATTAGTCCTACATTATATTCTATGATATTAGTCCTATATTACTCCTATGATATTAGTCCTATATTACTCCTATGATATTAGTCCTATATTACATCCTATGATATTAGTCCTATATTACTTATATGATATTAAATAAATACTAAACTAATAATAAATATTAAGTAAGATAATGTTTGTAATATTGGCATGGCATCAGTTGTGTTATTGTCATGGCATTACTGAAAGTATAGAGGGGGACATATGTGTCCACATTGCAAGGCTGTATAACTTGAAAAATGTAACCGAGAACCCATTTTCCAATGACGGCTAAATGAAACTATCGAACTACGTTAACATGTTTTCACCATTGATTCGTCGAACCAGCCGTCGTAGTTCATCCAAACATCGGCCAAATGACCGGGTTCAGTGGATGCGCGCAAATACAGGAATCCCCTCTTCTTCATCTGCGGCCTCGCATTAACCAAAGAAGAAAATGGAGGAGATGAAAAAGATGCATTCCTCGGACGCTGCGCCGTGCTACTTTCCAGCCAATGAAGTTGGAAAAAAACACCTACTGGAACACGGGGAGTAAAGGATACCCATCAGCATGGCACTTACCGATGAAGGAGGAGGCGAGTCCAAGGCTGGACTTGGCGGAGGAATGTTGGGGGGAGTGTTGGGGGGAGTGTTGGGGGAGTATTGGGGAGAGGGAGGGAGAGCGGGGACGAGGGGAGCGGGGGCAGATGGAGGAGGTAGGGAGGAGTGGGAGATGAAGGAAGGTGTTCTCACTGGTGTCAAGTCTCAGGCACGTTGATGTTGACGTCCTGGATGGTCTCCTTTGTCTTCTCTTTTCTCGTTCCTCAGGCGCTGTGCCGTGCTACTTTCCATCTGTAGAGTTGGAAAAAAACACCTACCCAATAGCATGATATTTACCAATGAAGGAGGACGCGAGTCCATGCCTGGACTTGGCGGGGGAATGTTGGGGAAAATATTGGGGGGAGTATTTGGGAGAGCGGCGGCAGATGGATGAGGTAGGGTGGAGTGGGAGATGAAGGAAGGTGTCTCTTTAATTATTTGTCTCCCTGTCCTGCATCTTTCGCCTCATTTTGTCAATCTCCGTCTGCCGGTCTTGCATCCGTCTCCCAAAAATGCCTCTACACTTTTTTTTTAAGTAGAGGCAGATGTTCTCAAGGACCGTTTTGTCGTCCTGTAAATCTTGGATCTTGCTGATGAGGATCTGATTTCCATTGGCGATGGTATCCTCCAGCTGGCGGATCCTTGAGATCAGGCAGAGCTCACTGAAATCACTGAGAGATCTTGTCTCGTCTTGGCTCTTTTGTAAAGCCTCTGTCTCCATCTTGAGCAGTTTGTTTTCTGCTCCCAACTGGTGGTTTTCGGCCAGCACTTTGTGCAGCTCCTCTTGGATACAACCGTTGGTGGAGAGTAACCCTGTTACTTTAGACTCAAATGACTGTCGTTGGTTATCCAGTTCTTTGAATGTCTTTTCCTCCAGTTTGTCGTACTTCTGCTGCCAGGTCTGGTTGTTGACCGTGAGTTCAGCACTTTTGACAGAAAGTTGTTCTGTGGTCTCAGTGAGCTTCAGAGATAAACCCTCGTTTTCCCTGACAGTCTTCGCCATAGCCTCTGTCTCGATCTTGAGCAGCTTGTGTTCTGCTACCAACTGGTGGTTTTCGGCCAGCTGATTGTGCAGCTCCTCTTGAAGAGAACCGTTGGTGGAGAGTAACCATGTTACTTTAGACCCCAAGGACTGTCGTTGGTTATCCAGTTCAGCATTTTTGAAAACAAGTTGTTTGGTAGTCTCAGTGAGCTTCAGAGACAAACCCTCGTTCTCCACGGTGAGGTCTGAAAGCTTTGTTTTTTGCCCACATACCATCTTCTCATAGGCCAGCTGCTTTTGGATTAAATTGGCAGTAAGATCGGTCACATGCCTTTTCAGGACGTGCACTTCATTGTTGGCACGAGAAAGTGCGATATTCACATTGTATCCAGTCGGAGGATGCCCGGGCAGTGAAGCGCCAGCTGCGGGTCTCTGGTAGTTTCCGCGGTACATGGTGAATTTCACTTGTGTAGTCTTTAAAAAGACTGTTAATAGTCGATAAATGACAAAAAAAAGGCTGGACAAAAAAGGCCTTGATAAAGGCTGGTGTTTGTCGGTAAACGACTCAATGTAGTCTTTGAAAAATGGTGATAAATCTTTCAAAAGAACAAATCGCAGATAATTTCTCTCGAGAAAATATCCAACTGCACGGTTCTGGTATCAGAAAGGCAATGAGCTGATCATCTGATTTGTTTTGGAAGAAAGATAAAAGCTGTTATGTACATGCATTCCGTTGTGACGTCACAGGCATTCCGTTGCCATGCATACAGGCATTCCGTTGCCAAGCATTCCGTCGCCATGTAAAACAGTTTTCATAAAATCGATCTCTAGCGCCCCCTTTACATGTTTTATACTTTTTCCCCCCGATCACCGATTGACCTGACATTTTTCACACAGATGCTCTCGGAAATGCTTTACAAAATCCTATCCAGATTTTCTGCCATTTTGAAAGTTGTGAAAAACACATTTTTGCAAGCTCCTCCCAGACCCTGGATCCAATTCTCCTGAAATCTTCATGGAATAATTATTGGCTTAATGTTTTTAAACTGTAATTATTATTATTATTTTTGATAACTCATTTTGTTTAGAAGTTATGGACCAAAGAAGTAGTTAAAGACTATTAAAAGTAACTGGCTTGTCGTCACCCAAAAGTCCCTGAATATACCCTATTTTTGCTGCTTGCAGCTTTAATATATTTCATTGATAACATTGTACTCACAGACGTAATTGTTGAGAACTGGGAACGTTGAAACTTAAATGCGTAGTGACTTTACAAAATAAACCTATAGTGTTTGTATTCTATGTGTGCCAGAGTGATCCTATAAGGTACCTGTGCATTACTTCTGCTGATAGCGCTTTGTCAATGAGGACTGATGGACATGTTGCTGCATGAAGATTCAAGTAGTCTTGGGACATCCGTAAGAAAGAAGTGATGTTTTATTTTCAGCTCTTCCAGCTTTTTATAAAATAGGCAACACCTGTAAAGCAGCATTTGCTAAATTGCATGTCCACAGTCAGGGACACGCAACCCACCCAACCAAAGACGATGAGCTCATTGACTGGTGGACATGGACAGCAGTTAGTTCGCCAGGGTTTGTTAATGCTGTGGATGGGTAAAGTTGGAGGAACCCACAGCTCGTTCATTCAGGACGGTGTGTTTCCACTCTGTTTCAGAAGGAGACGTAAGATTCGGGAATAACCAGGAACACTTCAGTTGTTACTGCGATTCTGAAGGGGGGGGGGGGGCGCGCGTCTCCGTGTGTGAAAACGAAATGATGCACAGATCGAGTCCAGGGAGAGCAGATAAAAGGCGATGTCTTGCTGAGACTTTAACTCCAACACGCCAGAGAAAGAAACCGCGCCGCGACGCACTCGTTCGGATTAGACGAAGGTAAAAGAAAAGGCGGAATGAAGCACTTTCAGCACTTGGGTGGAATGTTAATGCCTGCTGACCGCCACAGCAAAGATCTCTGTGGGAAGGATGATTTATTTTATTATCGTGATTATTCGGGCCTGAGCCGACTGAATGTCGGGCAAAGCACTAGTATCTTCCGAAAGATTATTATTATTATTATTATTATTATTCTTTTGCTACTTTAATCGCACTTTTGAGGCCTTTGTCATACTCAAAACTTTTGGTGAGTAATGAGTGCGAAAAACTTTCACCGATTGACCTGACATTCTGCACACAGGTGATCTCGGACATGCTCTAAAAGTCAACCATAGCGTGCAAATGCACCTTTTCAGATTTCCCGCCGTTTTTAATGTTGTGAAAAATACAATTTTGCAGATCCGGTCCAGTGCGGCCCGCTGAATGATTATGGTGTGAAAATGAATATTATAATGACTCAAAGAAACATTTAATATCCCAAAGAACCATATTAAAACCATTTAGAACCATATTATAGATAAATGGTTCTTTAGAAGGTGACGGTTCTTTGTAGAACCACACTGCCTTCTAAAGAACCATTTAAGAACCTTTTGTTCCTGTGTTTTGGCTGTCTCGTTTTTTTTAAACACTTTTGAAATATAGATAATAAGCCGTGAGAGCCATTTTATTATTGTTTATTTTGTTTTCACGTTCCACAACGTGGGGCCGCTAAACTAAAACATCAGGGTTTTTGAATCGCTCTTAGTCTGGACTCTCCCCTGAGACCTGCTGTCCTCCGGCCGCCCTGCAGGGGGCTTCTGCCTCAGACAACAAAGGATCACAGGGTCACTGAGCCACGCAAACTCCTCCACCACATTAAGGTGGCGATTCGCGGGGGAGAATTTTTTTTTTTTTATGTGGGAAACCCAAGAAGGGAGGAAAACCCACAGGAGGGAGGGGGGGGGGGGGGGGGGCAATTTAGAACTAAACTAAAAAAACAAAATAAACAGAAAAAAACAAAATAAAAATTAAATTGAGCCAGGCCATATATAAGGACTTGCCTCCTCATTCATTGGTTAATCTCATGCTATCCAGTAGGTGTTTTTTTCCAACTCTACGGCTGGAAAGTAGCACTGCACAGCGTCTGAGGAACGAGTGAAGAGAAGACAAAGGAGACCATCCAGGACGTGAACATCAACGAGTCTGAGACGGGACTCCAGTGAGAACACCTTCCCTCATCTCCCACTCCTCCCTACCTCATCCATCTGCCCCCACTCCCCTCCTCCCCGCTCCCCCTCCCTGCCCCAACACTCCCCCCAACACTCCCCCCAACATTCCTCCGCCAAGTCCAGCCTTGGACCCGCCTCCTCCTTCATCGGTAAGTGCCATGCTGATGGGTATCCTTTACTCCCCGTGTTCCAGTAGGATATTAGTCCTATATTACATCCTATGATATTAGTCCTATATTACTCCTATGATATTAGTCCTATATTATATTCTATGATATTAGTCCTGTATTATATTCTATGATATTAGTTCTATATTACTCCTATGATATTAGTCCTATATTACTCGTATGATATGAGTCCTATATTACATCCTATGATATTAGTCCTATATTACTCCTATGATATTAGTCCTATATTATATTCTATGATATTAGTCCTATATTACTCCTATGATATTAGTTCTATATTACTCCTATGATATTAGTCCTACATTATATTCTATGATATTAGTCCTATATTACTCCTATGATATTAGTCCTATATTACTCCTATGATATTAGTCCTATATTACATCCTATGATATTAGTCCTATATTACTTATATGATATTAAATAAATACTAAACTAATAATAAATATTAAGTAAGATAATGTTTGTAATATTGGCATGGCATCATTGTGTTATTGTCATGGCATTGCTGAAAGTATAGAGGGGGACATATGTGTCCACATTGCAAGCTGTATAACTTGAAAAATGTAACCGAGAACCCATTTTCCAATGACGGCTAAATGAAACTATCGAACTACGTTAACATGTTTTCACCATTGATTCGTCGAACCAGCCGTCGTAGTTCATCCAAACATCGGCCGAATGACCGGGTTCAGTGGATGCGCGCAAATACAGGAATCCCCTCTTCTTCATCTGCGGCCTCGCATTAACCAAAGAAGAAAATGGAGGAGATGAAAAAGATGCATTCCTCGGACGCTGCGCCGTGCTACTTTCCAGCCAATGAAGTTGGAAAAAAACACCTACTGGAACACGGGGAGTAAAGGATACCCATCAGCATGGCACTTACCGATGAAGGAGGAGGCGGGTCCAAGGCTGGACTTGGCGGAGGAATGTTGGGGGGAGTGTTGGGGGGAGTATTGGGGAGAGGGAGGGAGAGCGGGGACGAGGGGAGCGGGGGCAGATGGAGGAGGTAGGGAGGAGTGGGAGATGAAGGAAGGTGTTCTCACTGGTGTCAAGTTTAGAACTAAACTAAAAAAACAAAATAAACAGAAAAAAACAAAATAAAAATTTAATTGAGCCAGGCCATATATAAGGACTTGCCTCCTCATTCATTGGTTAATCTCATGCTATCCAGTAGGTGTTTTTTTCCAACTCTACGGCTGGAAAGTAGCACTGCACAGCGTCTGAGGAACGAGTGAAGAGAAGACAAAGGAGACCATCCAGGACGTGAACATCAACGAGTCTGAGACGGGACCCCAGTGAGAACACCTTCCCTCATCTCCCGCTCCTCCCTACCTCATCCATCTGCACCCACTCCCCTCCTCCCCGCTCCCCCTCCCTGCCCCCAACACTCCCCCCAACACTCCCCCCAACATTCCCCCCAACCTTCCCCCGCCAAGTCAAGCCGTTGACTCGCCTCCTCCTTCATCGGTAAGTACCATGCTGATGGGTATCCTTTACTCCCCGTGTTCCAGTAGGTGTTTCTTTCCAACTCCATTGGCTGGAAAGTAGCACGGCACAGCGTCTGAGGAATGCATCTTTTTCATCTCCTCCATTTTCTTCTCTGGCGAAATGCGAGGCCGCAGATGAAGAAGAGGGGATTCCTGTATTAGCGCACATCCACTAAACCCGGTCATTTGGCCGGTGTTTGGATGAATTACCACGGCTGGTTTGACGAATCAATGGTGAAAACATGTTAACGAAGTTTCATTAAACCGTCATTAGAAAATGGGTTCTCAGTTGAATTTTTCAAGTTATACAGCGTGCAAGGTAGACACACATGTCCCCCTCTATAGTTTGTCTAAGTATTAAAGGCATGGCTAGAAATATAGCATCTGTTATATTATGGTATTATGTTATATATTAGAAATATGAAGTCTGATGCTACATTTGTGATATTAGTCTATAATAATGTCTTAAATTATAATAGAACTATAATGCTATATTTATGCTATTAGTATGATATTAGACATATAAAGTATAAAGCCGTGTCTGCTATATTAGTTCTGCTATATTATGTCATATCAGAGTTTTCCCTAGGTTCCCAACATTGGGGGGCGGATGTACCGGAGGGGGGTCATGGGCGTTGGGGCGCACCGGAGGATATCATGGTAGGGAAAACACTGTATATGATATTTTGTAATATAATATTAGAAATAAAACTATAATGCCATGTCTGCTATATTAGTTCTCCTATATTAGTTTGGCTGTATTATGTCATATCAGTGTTTTCCCTAGGTTCCCAACATTGGGGGACGGACGTACAGGAGAGGGGTCATGGGCGTTGGGCCGCACGGGAGGATATCATGGTAGGGAAAGCACTGTATGATATTTTGTAATATAATATTAGAAATACTAAGTATGATGCCATGTTTCTTATATTAGTCCTATATTACTCCTATGATATTAGTCCTATATTATATTCTATGATATTAGTCCTATCTTACTCCTATGATATTAGTCCTATATTACATCCTATGCTATTAGTCCTATATTACTCCTATGATATTAGTCCTATATTATATTCTATGATATTAGTCCTGTATTATATTCTATGATATTAGTTCTATATTACTCCTATGATATTAGTTCTATATTACTCCTATGATATTAGTCCTATATTATATTCTATGATATTAGTCCTATATTACTCCTATGATATTAGTTCTATCTTACTCCTATGATATTAGTCCTATATTATATTCTATGATATTAGTCCTATATTACTCCTATGATATTAGTCCTATATTATATTCTATGACATTAGTCCTATATTATATTCTATGATATTAGTCCTATATTACTCCTATGATATTAGTCCTATATTACATCCTATGATATTAGTCCTATATTACTCCTATGATATTAGTCCTATATTATATTCTATGATATTAGTCCTGTATTATATTCTATGATATTAGTTCTATATTACTCCTATGATATTAGTCCTATATTACTCCTATGATATTAGTCCTATATTACATCCTATGATATTAGTCCTATATTACTCCTATGATATTAGTCCTATATTATATTCTATGATATTAGTCCTGTATTATATTCTATGATATTAGTTCTATATTACTCCTATGATATTAGTTCTATATTACTCCTATGATATTAGTCCTATATTATATTCTCTGATATTAGTCCTATATTACTCCTATGATATTAGTCCTATATTACTCCTATGATATTAGTCCTATATTACTCCTATGATATTAGTCCTATATTATATTCTATGATATTAGTCCTGTATTATATTCTATGATATTAGTTCTATATTACTCCTATGATATTAGTCCTATATTACTCCTATGATATTAGTCCTATATTACATCCTATGATATTAGTCCTATATTACTCCTATGATATTAGTCCTATATTATATTCTATGATATTAGTCCTATATTATATTCTATGATATTAGTCCTATATTACTCCTATGATATTAGTCCTATATTATATTCTACGACATTAGTCCTATATTATATTCTATGATATTAGTCCTATATTACTCCTATGATATTAGTCCTATATTACATCCTATGATATTAGTCCTATATTACTCCTATGATATTAGTCCTATATTATTCTATGATATTAGTCCTGATATATTCATGATATCTAAAAACCTGTATGATATTTTGTCTATATTAGATACTAGTATATCCTATGTTATATTAGTCCTATATTACTCCTATGATATTAGTTCTATATTACTCCTATGATATTAGTCCTATATTATATTCTATGATATTAGTCCTATATTACTCCTATGATATTAGTCCTATATTACATCCTATGATATTAGTCCTATATTACTCCTATAATATTAGTCCTATATTACTCCTATGATATTAGTCCTATATTATATTCTAATATATTAGTCCTATATTATATTCTATGATATTAGTTCTATATTAGTCCTATGATATTAGTTCTATATTACTCCTATGATATTAGTTCTATATTACTCCTATGATATTAGTCCTCTATTATATTCTATGATATTAGTCCTATATTACTCCTATGATATTAGTTCTATCTTACTCCTATGATATTAGTCCTATATTATATTCTATGATATTAGTCCTATATTACTCCTATGATATTAGTTCTATCTTACTCCTATGATATTAGTCCTATATTATATTCTATGATATTAGTTCTATATTACTCCTATGATATTAGTCCTATATTACTCCTATGATATTAGTCCTATATTACATCCTATGATATTAGTCCTATATTACTCCTATGATATTAGTCCTATAATTATATTCTATGATATTAGTCCTGTATTATATTCTATGATATTAGTTCTATATTACTCCTATGATATTAGTTCTATATTACTCCTATGATATTAGTCCTATATTATATTCTATGATATTAGTCCTATATTACTCCTATGATATTAGTTCTATCTTACTCCTATGATATTAGTCCTATATTATATTCTATGATATTAGTCCTATATTAATCCTATGATATTAGTCCTATATTATATTCTATGATATTAGTCCTATATTACTCCTATGATATTAGTCCTATATTACATCCTATGATATTAGTCCTATATTACTCCTATGATATTAGTCCTATATTATATTCTATGATATTAGTCCTATATTATATTCTATGATATTAGTCCTATATTACTCCTATGATATTAGTCCTATATTACATCCTATGATATTAGTCCTATATTACTCCTATGATATTAGTCCTATATTATATTCTATGATATTAGTCCTGTATTATATTCTATGATATTAGTTCTATATTACTCCTATGATATTAGTTCTATTTTACTCCTATGATATTAGTCCTCTATTATATTCTATGATATTAGTCCTATATTACTCCTATGATATTAGTCCTATATTATATTCTATGATATTAGTCCTGTATTATATTCTATGATATTAGTTCTATATTACTCCTATGATATTAGTTCTATTTACTCCTATGATATTAGTCCTCTATTATATTCTATGATATTAGTCCTATCTTACTCCTATGATATTAGTCCTATATTACTCCTATGATATTAGTCCTATATTATATTCTATGATATTAGTCCTATATTACTCCTATGATATTAGTCCTATATTATATTCTATGATATTAGTCCTGTATTATATTCTATGATATTAGTTCCTATATTACTCCTATGATATTAGTCCTATATTTACTCCTATGATATTAGTCCTATATTACTCCTATGATATTAGTTCTATATTACTCCTATGATATTAGTTCTATATTACTCCTATGATATTAGTCCTATATTATATTCTATGATATTAGTCCTATATTACTCCTATGATATTAGTTCCTATATTACTCCTATGATATTAGTCCTATATTATATTCTATGATATTAGTCCTATATTACTCCTATGATATTAGTCCTATATTATATTCTATGATATTAGTCCTATATTATATTCTATGATATTAGTCCTATATTACTCCTATGATATTAGTCCTATATTATATTCTATGATATTAGTCCTATATTATATTCTATGATATTAGTCCTATATTACTCCTATGATATTAGTTCCTATATTACTCCTATGATATTAGTCCTATATTATATTCCTATGATATTAGTCCTATATTACTCCTATGATATTAGTCTATATTACTCCTATGATATTAGTCTATATTATATCTATGATATTAGTCCTATATTATATTCTATGATATTAGTCCTATATTACTCCTATGATATTAGTCCTATATTATATCCTATGATATTAGTCCTATATTATATTCTATGATATTAGTCCTATATTACTCCTATGATATTAGTCCTATATTACTCCTATGATATTAGTCCTATATTACATCCTATAATATTAGTCCTATATTACTCCTATGATATTAGTCCTATATTATATTCTATGATATTAGTCCTGTATTATATTCTATGATATTAGTTCTATATTACTCCTATGATATTAGTTCTATATTACTCCTATGATATTAGTCCTATATTATATTCTATGATATTAGTCCTATATTACTCCTATGATATTAGTTCTATCTTACTCCTATGATATTAGTCCTATATTATATTCTATGATATTAGTCCTATATTACTCCTATGATATTAGTCCTATATTATATCTATGATATTAGTCCTATATTACTCCTATGATATTAGTCCTATATTACATCCTATGATATTAGTCCTATATTACTCCTATGATATTAGTCCTATATTATATTCTATGATATTAGTCCTAGTATTATATTCTATGATATTAGTCCTATATTACTCCTATGATATTAGTCCTATATTACATCCTATGATATTAGTCCTATATTACTCCTATGATATTAGTCCTATATTATATTCTATGATATTAGTCCTGTATTATATTCTATGATATTAGTTCCTATATTACTCCTATGATATTAGTCCTATATTACTCCTATGATATTAGTCCTATATTATATTCCTATGATATTAGTCCTATATTACTCCTATGATATTAGTCCTATATTATATTCTATGATATTAGTCCTGTATTATATTCTATGATATTAGTTCTATATTACTCCTATGATATTAGTTCTATATTACTCCTATGATATTAGTCCTATATTATATTCTATGATATTAGTCCTATATTACTCCTATGATATTAGTCCTATATTACTCCTATGATATTAGTCCTATATTATATTCTATGATATTAGTCCTATATTACTCCTATGATATTAGTCCTATATTATATTCTATGATATTAGTCCTATATTATATTCTATGATATTAGTTCTATATTACTCCTATGATATTAGTCCTATATTACTCCTATGATATTAGTCCTATATTACTCCTATGATATTAGTTCCTATATTACTCCTATGATATTAGTTCCTATATTACTCCTATGATATTAGTCCTATATTATATTCTATGATATTAGTCCTATATTACTCCTATGATATTAGTCCTATATTACTCCTATGATATTAGTCCTATATTACTCCTATGATATTAGTCCTATATTACATCCTATGATATTAGTCCTATATTACTCCTATGATATTAGTCCTATATTATATTCCTATGATATTAGTCCTATATTACTCCTATGATATTAGTCCTATATTACTCCTATGATATTAGTCCTATATTACTCCTATGATATTAGTCCTATATTACTCCTATGATATTAGTCCTATATTATATTCTATGATATTAGTCCTATATTATATTCTATGATATTAGTCCTATATTACTCCTATGATATTAGTCCTATATTACTCCTATGATATTAGTCCTATATTATATTCTATGATATTAGTCCTATATTACTCCTATGATATTAGTCCTATATTACTCCTATGATATTAGTCCTATATTACATCCTATGATATTAGTCCTATATTACTCCTATGATATTAGTCCTATATTATATTCTATGATATTAGTCCTGTATTATATTCTATGATATTAGTTCTATATTACTCCTATGATATTAGTTCTATATTACTCCTATGATATTAGTCCTATATTATATTCTATGATATTAGTCCTATATTACTCCTATGATATTAGTTCCTATATTATCTCTATGATATTAGTCCTATATTATATTCTATGATATTAGTCCTATATTACTCCTATGATATTAGTCCTATATTACTCCTATGATATTAGTCCTATATTACTCCTATGATATTAGTCCTATATTACTCCTATGATATTAGTCCTATATTACTCCTATGATATTAGTCCTATATTACTCCTATGATATTAGTCCTATATTACTCCTATGATATTAGTCCTATATTATATTCTATGATATTAGTCCTATATTACTCCTATGATATTAGTTCTATATTACTCCTATGATATTAGTTCTATATTACTCCTATGATATTAGTCCTATATTATATTCTATGATATTAGTCCTATATTACTCCTATGATATTAGTCCTATATTACTCCTATGATATTAGTCCTATATTATATTCCTATGATATTAGTCCTATATTACTCCTATGATATTAGTCCTATATTATATTCTATGATATTAGTCCTATATTACTCCTATGATATTAGTCCTATATTACTCCTATGATATTAGTCCTATATTATATTCTATGATATTAGTCCTATATTACTCCTATGATATTAGTCCTATATTACTCCTATGATATTAGTCCTATATTATATCCTATGATATTAGTCCTATATTACTCCTATGATATTAGTCCTATATTACTCCTATGATATTAGTCCTATATTACTCCTATGATATTAGTTCCTATATTACTCCTATGATATTAGTCCTATATTATATCCTATGATATTAGTCCTATATTACTCCTATGATATTAGTCCTATATTACTCCTATGATATTAGTCCTATATTATATTCTATGATATTAGTCCTATATTACTCCTATGATATTAGTCCTATATTACTCCTATGATATTAGTCCTATATTACATCCTATGATATTAGTCCTATATTACTCCTATGATATTAGTCCTATATTACTCCTATGATATTAGTCCTATATTATATTCTATGATATTAGTCCTATATTACTCCTATGATATTAGTTCCTATATTACTCCTATGATATTAGTCCTATATTACTCCTATGATATTAGTCCTATATTACTCCTATGATATTAGTCCTATATTACTCCTATGATATTAGTCCTATATTATATTCTATGATATTAGTCCTATATTACTCCTATGATATTAGTCCTATATTACTCCTATGATATTAGTCCTATATTACTCCTATGATATTAGTCCTATATTATATTCTATGATATTAGTCCTATATTACTCCTATGATATTAGTCCTATATTACTCCTATGATATTAGTCCTATATTACTCCTATGATATTAGTCCTATATTACTCCTATGATATTAGTCCTATATTACTCCTATGATATTAGTCCTATATTATATTCTATGATATTAGTCCTATATTATATTCTATGATATTAGTCCTATATTACTCCTATGATATTAGTTCTATATTACTCCTATGATATTAGTCCTATATTATATTCTATGATATTAGTCCTATATTACTCCTATGATATTAGTCCTATATTACTCCTATGATATTAGTCCTATATTATATTCTATGATATTAGTCCTATATTACTCCTATGATATTAGTCCTATATTACTCCTATGATATTAGTCCTATATTACTCCTATGATATTAGTCCTATATTACTCCTATGATATTAGTCCTATATTATATTCTATGATATTAGTCCTATATTATATTCCTATGATATTAGTTCCTATATTATATTCCTATGATATTAGTCCTATATTACTCCTATGATATTAGTCCTATATTACTCCTATGATATTAGTCCTATATTACATCCTATGATATTAGTCCTATATTACTCCTATGATATTAGTCCTATATTATATTCTATGATATTAGTCCTGTATTATATTCTATGATATTAGTTCTATATTACTCCTATGATATTAGTTCTATATTACTCCTATGATATTAGTCCTATATTATATTCTATGATATTAGTCCTATATTACTCCTATGATATTAGTCCTATATTACTCCTATGATATTAGTCCTATATTATATTCTATGATATTAGTCCTATATTACTCCTATGATATTAGTCCTATATTATATTCTATGATATTAGTCCTATATTATATTCTATGATATTAGTCCTATATTACTCCTATGATATTAGTCCTATATTACATTTCTATGATATTAGTCCTATATTACTCCTATGATATTAGTCCTATATTATACTTCCTATGATATTAGTCCTATATTATATTCTATGATATTAGTCCTATATTATATTCTATGATATTAGTCCTATATTACTCCTATGATATTAGTTCCTATATTACTCCTATGATATTAGTCCTATATTATATTCTATGATATTAGTCCTATATTACTCCTATGATATTAGTCCTATATTACTCCTATGATATTAGTCCTATATTATATTCCTATGATATTAGTCCTATATTACTCCTATGATATTAGTCCTATATTATATTCTATGATATTAGTCCTATATTACTCCTATGATATTAGTCCTATATTACATCCTATGATATTAGTCCTATATTACTCCTATGATATTAGTCCTATATTACTCCTATGATATTAGTCCTATATTACTCTATGATATTAGTCCTATATTATATTCTATGATATTAGTCCTATATTATATTCTATGATATTAGTCCTATATTACTCCTATGATATTAGTCCTATATTACTCCTATGATATTAGTCCTATATTATATTCTATGATATTAGTCCTATATTACTCCTATGATATTAGTCCTATATTACTTCTATGATATTAGTCCTATATTATATTCTATGATATTAGTCCTATATTACTCCTATGATATTAGTCCTATATTACTCCTATGATATTAGTCCTATATTATATTCTATGATATTAGTCCTATATTACTCCTATGATATTAGTCCTATATTACTTCCTATGATATTAGTCCTATATTATATCCTATGATATTAGTCCTATATTACTCCTATGATATTAGTCCTATATTATATTCTATGATATTAGTCCTATATTATATTCTATGATATTAGTCCTATATTACTCCTATGATATTAGTCCTATATTACTCCTATGATATTAGTCCTATATTACTCCTATGATATTAGTCCTATATTATATTCTATGATATTAGTCCTATATTACTCCTATGATATTAGTCCTATATTACTCCTATGATATTAGTCCTATATTACTCCTATGATATTAGTCCTATATTATATTCTATGATATTAGTCCTATATTATATTCTATGATATTAGTCCTATATTACTCCTATGATATTAGTCCTATATTACATCCTATGATATTAGTCCTATATTACTCCTATGATATTAGTCCTATATTATATTCTATGATATTAGTCCTATATTATATTCTATGATATTAGTCCTATATTACTCCTATGATATTAGTCCTATATTACTCCTATGATATTAGTCCTATATTACTCCTATGATATTAGTCCTATATTACATCCTATGATATTAGTCCTATATTACTCCTATGATATTAGTCCTATATTATATTCTATGATATTAGTCCTATATTATATTCTATGATATTAGTCCTATATTACTCCTATGATATTAGTCCTATATTACTTCCTATGATATTAGTCCTATATTATATTCCTATGATATTAGTCCTATATTACTCCTATGATATTAGTCCTATATTATATCCTATGATATTAGTCCTATATTATATTCTATGATATTAGTCCTATATTACTCCTATGATATTAGTCCTATATTACTCCTATGATATTAGTCCTATATTACTCCTATGATATTAGTCCTATATTATATTCTATGATATTAGTCCTATATTACTCCTATGATATTAGTCCTATATTACTCCTATGATATTAGTCCTATATTATATTCTATGATATTAGTCCTATATTACTCCTATGATATTAGTCCTATATTATATTCCTATGATATTAGTCCTATATTACTCCTATGATATTAGTCCTATATTACTCCTATGATATTAGTCCTATATTATATTCTATGATATTAGTCCTATATTATATTCTATGATATTAGTCCTATATTACTCCTATGATATTAGTCCTATATTACTCCTATGATATTAGTCCTATATTACTCCTATGATATTAGTCCTATATTACTCCTATGATATTAGTCCTATATTACTCCTATGATATTAGTCCTATATTATATTCTATGATATTAGTCCTATATTATATTCTATGATATTAGTCCTATATTACTCCTATGATATTAGTCCTATATTACTCCTATGATATTAGTCCTATATTATATCCTATGATATTAGTCCTATATTACTCCTATGATATTAGTCCTATATTACTCCTATGATATTAGTCCTATATTATATTCTATGATATTAGTCCTATATTACTCCTATGATATTAGTCCTATATTATATTCTATGATATTAGTCCTATATTATATTCTATGATATTAGTCCTATATTACTCCTATGATATTAGTCCTATATTACTCCTATGATATTAGTCCTATATTACATCCTATAATATTAGTCCTATATTACTCCTATGATATTAGTCCTATATTATATTCTATGATATTAGTCCTGTATTATATTCTATGATATTAGTTCTATATTACTCCTATGATATTAGTCCTATATTACTCCTATGATATTAGTCCTATATTAATTCCTATGATATTAGTCCTATATTACTCCTATGATATTAGTCCTATATTACTCCTATGATATTAGTCCTATATTATATCTATGATATTAGTCCTATATTACTCCTATGATATTAGTCCTATATTACTCCTATGATATTAGTCCTATATTACTTCTATGATATTAGTCCTATATTATATTCTATGATATTAGTCCTATATTACTCCTATGATATTAGTCCTATATTATATCCTATGATATTAGTCCTATATTATATTCTATGATATTAGTCCTATATTACTCCTATGATATTAGTCCTATATTACTCCTATGATATTAGTCCTATATTACTCCTATGATATTAGTCCTATATTACTCCTATGATATTAGTCCTATATTACTCCTATGATATTAGTCCTATATTATATTCTATGATATTAGTCCTATATTACTCCTATGATATTAGTCCTATATTACTCCTATGATATTAGTTCTATATTACTCCTATGATATTAGTCCTATATTATATTCTATGATATTAGTCCTATATTACTCCTATGATATTAGTTCTATCTTACTCCTATGATATTAGTCCTATATTATATTCTATGATATTAGTCCTATATTACTCCTATGATATTAGTCCTATATTATATTCTACGACATTAGTCCTATATTATATTCTATGATATTAGTCCTATATTACTCCTATGATATTAGTCCTATATTACATGCTATGATATTAGTCCTATATTACTCCTATGATATTAGTCCTGTATTATATTCTATGATATTAGTCCTGTATTATATTCTATGATATTAGTTCTATATTACTCCTATGTTATTAGTCCTATATTACTCCTATGATATTAGTCCTATATTACATCCTATGATATTAGTCCTATATTATATTCTATGATATTAGTCCTGTATTATAATCTATGATATTAGTTCTATATTACTCCTATGATATTAGCCCTATATTACTCCTATGATATTAGTTCTATATTACTCCTATGATATTAGTTCTATATTACTCCTATGATATTAGTCCTACATTATATTCTATGATATTAGTCCTGTATTATATTATATGATATTAGTTCTATATTACTCCTATGATATTAGTTCTATATTACTCCTATGATATTAGTCCTATATTATATTCTATGATATTAGTCGTATATTACTCCTATGATATTAGTTCTATCTTACTCCTATGGTATTAGTCCTATATTACTCCTATGATATTAGTCCTATATTACATCCTATGATATTAGTCCTATATTACTTATATGATATTAAATAAATACTAAACTAATAATAAATATTAAGTAAGATAATGTTTGTAATATTGGCATGGCATCGTTGTGTTATTGTCATGGCATTACTGAAAGTATAGAGGGGGACATATGTGTCCACATTGCAGGCTGTATAACTTGAAAAATTTAACCGAGAACCCATTTTCCAATGACGGCTAAATGAAACTATCGAACTACGTTAACATGTTTTCACCATTGATTCGTCGAACCAGCCGTCGTAGTTCATCCAAACATCGGCCAAATGACCGGGTTCAGTGGATGCGCGCAAATACAGGAATCCCCTCTTCTTCATCTGCGGCCTCGCATTAACCAAAGAAGAAAATGGAGGAGATGAAAAAGATGCATTCCTCGGACGCTGCGCCGTGCTACTTTCCAGCCAATGAAGTTGGAAAAAAACACCTACTGGAACACAGGGAATAAAGGATACCCATCAGCATGGCACTTACCGATGAAGGAGGAGGCGAGTCCAAGGCTGGACTTGGCGGAGGAATGTTGGGGGGAGTGTTGGGGGGAGTATTGGGGAGAGGGAGGGAGAGCGGGGACGAGGGGAGCGGGGGCAGATGGAGGAGGTAGGGAGGAGTGGGAGATGAAGGAAGGTGTTCTCACTGGTGTCAAGTCTCAGGCACGTTGATGTTGACGTCCTGGATGGTCTCCTTTGTCTTCTCTTTTCTCGTTCCTCAGGCGCTGTGCCGTGCTACTTTCCATCTGTAGAGTTGGAAAAAAACACCTACCCAATAGCATGATATTTACCAATGAAGGAGGACGCGAGTCCATGCCTGGACTTGGCGGGGGAATGTTGGGGAAAATATTGGGGGGAGTATTTGGGAGAGCGGCGGCAGATGGATGAGGTAGGGTGGAGTGGGAGATGAAGGAAGGTGTCTCTTTAATTATTTGTCTCCCTGTCCTGCATCTTTCGCCTCATTTTGTCAATCTCCGTCTGCCGGTCTTGCATCCGTCTCCCAAAAATGCCTCTACACTTTTTTTTTAAGTAGAGGCAGATGTTCTCAAGGACCGTTTTGTCGTCCTGTAAATCTTGGATCTTGCTGATGAGGATCTGATTTCCATTGGCGATGGTATCCTCCAGCTGGCGGATCCTTGAGATCAGGCAGAGCTCACTGAAATCACTGAGAGATCTTGTCTCGTCTTGGCTCTTTTGTAAAGCCTCTGTCTCCATCTTGAGCAGTTTGTTTTCTGCTCCCAACTGGTGGTTTTCGGCCAGCACTTTGTGCAGCTCCTCTTGGATACAACCGTTGGTGGAGAGTAACCCTGTTACTTTAGACTCAAATGACTGTCGTTGGTTATCCAGTTCTTTGAATGTCTTTTCCTCCAGTTTGTCGTACTTCTGCTGCCAGGTCTGGTTGTTGACCGTGAGTTCAGCACTTTTGACAGAAAGTTGTTCTGTGGTCTCAGTGAGCTTCAGAGATAAACCCTCGTTTTCCCTGACAGTCTTCGCCATAGCCTCTGTCTCGATCTTGAGCAGCTTGTGTTCTGCTACCAACTGGTGGTTTTCGGCCAGCTGATTGTGCAGCTCCTCTTGAAGAGAACCGTTGGTGGAGAGTAACCATGTTACTTTAGACCCCAAGGACTGTCGTTGGTTATCCAGTTCAGCATTTTTGAAAACAAGTTGTTTGGTAGTCTCAGTGAGCTTCAGAGACAAACCCTCGTTCTCCACGGTGAGGTCTGAAAGCTTTGTTTTTTGCCCACATACCATCTTCTCATAGGCCAGCTGCTTTTGGATTAAATTGGCAGTAAGATCGGTCACATGCCTTTTCAGGACGTGCACTTCATTGTTGGCACGAGAAAGTGCGATATTCACATTGTATCCAGTCGGAGGATGCCCGGGCAGTGAAGCGCCAGCTGCGGGTCTCTGGTAGTTTCCGCGGTACATGGTGAATTTCACTTGTGTAGTCTTTAAAAAGACTGTTAATAGTCGATAAATGACAAAAAAAGGCTGGAAGCCTTGATAAAGGCTGGTGTTTGTCGGTAAACGACTCAATGTAGTCTTTGAAAAATGGTGATAAATCTTTCAAAAGAACAAATCGCAGATAATTTCTCTCGAGAAAATATCCAACTGCACGGTTCTGGTATCAGAAAGGCAATGAGCTGATCATCTGATTTGTTTTGGAAGAAAGATAAAAGCTGTTATGTACATGCATTCCGTTGTGACGTCACAGGCATTCCGTTGCCATGCATACAGGCATTCCGTTGCCAAGCATTCCGTCGCCATGTAAAACAGTTTTCATAAAATCGATCTCTAGCGCCCCCTTTACATGTTTTATACTTTTTCCCCCCGATCACCGATTGACCTGACATTTTTCACACAGATGCTCTCGGAAATGCTTTACAAAATCCTATCCAGATTTTCTGCCATTTTGAAAGTTGTGAAAAACACATTTTTGCAAGCTCCTCCCAGACCCTGGATCCAATTCTCCTGAAATCTTCATGGAATGATTATTGGCTTAATGTTTTTAAACTGTAATTATTATTATTATTTTTGATAACTCATTTTGTTTAGAAGTTATGGACCAAAGAAGTAGTTAAAGACTATTAAAAGTAACTGGCTTGTCGTCACCCAAAAGTCCCTGAATATACCCTATTTTTGCTGCTTGCAGCTTTAATATATTTCATTGATAACATTGTACTCACAGACGTAATTGTTGAGAACTGGGAACGTTGCAACTTAAATGCGTAGTGACTTTACAAAATAAACCTAGTGTTTGTATTCTATGTGTGCCAGAGTGATCCTATAAGGTACCTGTGCATTACTTCTGCTGATAGCGCTTTGTCAATGAGGACTGATGGACATGTTGCTGCATGAAGATTCAAGTAGTCTTGGGACATCCGTAAGAAAGAAGTGATGTTTTATTTCCAGCTCTTCCAGCTTTTTATAAAATAGGCAACACCTGTAAAGCAGCATTTGCTAAATTGCATGTCCACAGTCAGGGACACGCAACCCACCCAACCAAAGACGATGAGCTCATTGACTGGTGGACATGGACAGCAGTTAGTGGTTTGTAATGCTGTGGATGGGTAAAGTTGGAGGAACCCACAGCTCGTTCATTCAGGACGGTGTGTTTCCACTCTGTTTCAGAAGGAGACGTAAGATTCGGGAATAACCAGGAACACTTCAGTTGTTACTGCGATTCTGAAGGGGGGGGGGGCGCGCGTCTCCGTGTGTGAAAACGAAATGATTCACAGATCGAGTCCAGGGAGAGCAGATAAAAGGCGATGTCTTGCTGAGACTTTAACTCCAACACGCCAGAGAAAGAAACCGCGCCGCGACGCACTCGTTCGGATTAGACGAAGGTAAAAGAAAAGGCGGAATGAAGCACTTTCAGCACTTGGGTGGAATGTTAATGCCTGCTGACCGCCACAGCGAAGATCTCTGTGGGAAGGATGATTTATTTTATTATCGTGATTATTCGGGCCTGAGCCGACTGAATGTCGGGCGAAGCACTAGTGTGTTTCGAAAGATTATTATTATTATTATTCTTTTGCTACTTCAATCGCACTTTTGAGGCCTTTGTCATACTCAAAACTTTTGGTGAGTAATGAGTGCGAAAAACTTTAATATTTCATGGGTCGCGCATTTGGGTATGAAAGGATGGCTCTCTTGCGCCGCCTTTACATGTTTTATTTTAGCTTATTCATCACCGATTGACCTGACATTCTGCACACAGGTGATCTCGGACATGCTCTAAAAGTCAACCATGGCGTGCAAATGCACCTTTTCAGATTTCCCGCCGTTTTTAATGATGTGAAAAATACAATTTTGCAGATCCGGTCCAGTGCGGCCCGCTGAATGATTATGGTGTGAAAATGAATATTATAATGACTCAAAGAAACATTTAATATCCCAAAGAACCATACTTAAAATCCATTTAGAACCATATTATAGATAAATGGTTCTTTAGAAGGTGACGGTTCTTTGTAGAAGCACACTGCCTTCTAAAGAACCATTTAAGAACCTTTTGTTCCTGTGTTTTGGCTGTCTCGTTTTTTTTTAAACACTTTTGAAATATAGATAATAAGCCGTGAGAGCCATTTTATTATTGTTTATTTTGTTTTCACGTTCCACAACGTGGGCCGCTAAACTAAAACATCAGGGTTTTTGAATCGCTCTTAGTCTGGACTCTCCCCTGAGACCTGCTGTCCTCCGGCCGCCCTGCAGGGGGCTTCTGCCTCAGACAACAAAGGTCACAGGGTCACTGAGCTACGCAAACTCCTCCACCACGTTAAGGTGGCGATTCACGGGGAGATTTTTTTTTTTTTTTAATGTGGGAAACCCAAGAAGGGAGGAAAGCCCACAGGGGGGAGGGGGGGGGTGGGCAATTTAGATTTTAAACTAAAAAAACAAAATAAACAGAAAAAAACAAAATAAAAATTAAATTGAGCCAGGCCATATATAAGGACTTGCCTCCTCATTCATTGGTTAATCTCATGCTATCCAGTAGGTGTTTTTTTCCAACTCTACGGCTGGAAAGTAGCACTGCACAGCGTCTGAGGAACGAGAAAAGAGAAGACAAAGGAGACCATCCAGGACGTAAAAAAGGCTGGAAGCCTTGATAAAGGCTGGTGTTTGTCGGTAAACGACTCAATGTAGTCTTTGAAAAATGGTGATAAATCTTTCAAAAGAACAAATCGCAGATAATTTCTCTCGAGAAAATATCCAACGGCACGGTTCTGGTATCAGAAAGGCAATGAGCTGATTCATCTGATTTGTTTTGGAAGAAAGATAAAAGCTGTTATGTACATGCATTCCGTTGTGACGTCACAGGCATTCCGTTGCCATGCATACAGGCATTCCGTTGCCAAGCATTCCGTCGCCATGTAAAACAGTTTTCATAAAATCGATCTCTAGCGCCCCCTTTACATGTTTTATACTTTTTCCCCCTGATCACCGATTGACCTGACATTTTTCACACAGATGCTCTCGGAAATGCTTTACAAAATCCTATCCAGATTTTCTGCCATTTTGAAAGTTGTGAAAAACACATTTTTGCAAGCTCCTCCCAGACCCTGGATCCAATTCTCCTGAAATCTTCATGGAATGATTATTGGCTTAATGTTTTTAAACTGTAATTATTATTATTATTTTTGATAACTCATTTTGTTTAGAAGTTATGGACCAAAGAAGTAGTTAAAGACTATTAAAAGTAACTGGCTTGTCGTCACCCAAAAGTCCTTGAATATACCCTATTTTTGCTGCTTGCAGCTTTAATATATCTCATTGATAACATTGTACTCACAGACATAATTGTTGACAACTGGGAACGTTGCAACTTAAATGCGTAGTGACTTTACAAAATAAACCTATAGTGTTTGTATTCTATGTGTGCCAGAGTGATCCTATAAGGTACCTGTGCATTACTTCTGCTGATAGCGCTTTGTCAATGAGGACTGATGGACATGTTGCTGCATGAAGATTCAAGTAGTCTTGGGACATCCGTAAGAAAGAAGTGATGTTTTATTTCCAGCTCTTCCAGCTTTTTATAAAATAGGCAACACCTGTAAAGCAGCATTTGCTAAATTGCATGTCCACAGTCAGGGACACGCAACCCACCCAACCAAAGACGATGAGCTCATTGACTGGTGGACATGGACAGCAGTTAGTTCGCCAGGGTTTGTAATGCTGTGGATGGGTAAAGTTGGAGGAACCCACAGCTCGTTCATTCAGGACGGTGTGTTTCCACTCTGTTTCAGAAGGAGACGTAAGATTCGGGAATAACCAGGAACACTTCAGTTGTTACTGCGATTCTGAAGGGGGGTGGGGGGGGCGCGCGTCTCCGTGTGTGAAAACGAAATGATTCACAGATCGAGTCCAGGGAGAGCAGATAAAAGGCGATGTCTTGCTGAGACTTTAACTCCAACACGCCAGAGAAAGAAACCGCGCCGCGACGCACTCGTTCGGATTAGACGAAGGTAAAAGAAAAGGCGGAATGAAGCACTTTCAGCACTTGGGTGGAATGTTAATGCCTGCTGACCGCCACAGCGAAGATCTCTGTGGGAAGGATGATTTATTTTATTATCGTGATTATTCGGGCCTGAGCCGACTGAATGTCGGGCGAAGCACTAGTGTGTTTCGAAAGATTATTATTATTATTCTTTTGCTACGTCAATCGCACTTTTGAGGCCTTTGTCATACTCAAAACTTTTGGTGAGTAATGAGTGCGAAAAACTTTAATATTTCATGGGTCGCGCATTTGGGTATGAAAGGATGGCTCTCTTGCGCCGCCTTTACATGTTTTATTTTAGCTTATTATCACCGATTGACCTGACATTCTGCACACAGGTGATCTCGGACATGCTCTAAAAGTCAACCATGGCGTGCAAATGCACCTTTTCAGATTTCCCGCCGTTTTTAATGTTGTGAAAAATACAATTTTGCAGATCCGGTCCAGTGCGGCCCGCTGAATGATTATGGTGTGAAAATGAATATTATAATGACTCAAAGAAACATTTAATATCCCAAAGAACCATATTAAAACCATTTAGAACCATATTATAGATAAATGGTTCTTTAGAAGGTGACGGTTCTTTGTAGAACCACACTGCCTTCTAAAGAACCATTTAAGAACCTTTTGTTCCTGTGTTTTGGCTGTCTCGTTTTTTTTTAAACACTTTTGAAATATAGATAATAAGCCGTGAGAGCCATTTTATTATTGTTTATTTTGTGTTCACGTTCCACAACGTGGGGCCGCTAAACTAAAACATCAGGGTTTTTGAATCGCTCTTAGTCTGGACTCTCCCCTGAGACCTGCTGTCCTCCGGCCGCCCTGCAGGGGGCTTCTGCCTCAGACAACAAAGGTCACAGGGTCACTGAGCTACGCAAACTCCTCCACCACGTTAAGGTGGCGATTCGCGGGGGAGATTTTTTTTTTTTATTATGTGGGAAACCCAAGAAGGGAGGAAAACCCACAGGGGGGAGGGGGGGGGGGCAATTTAGATTTTAAACTAAAAAAACAAAATAAACAGAAAAAAACAAAATAAAAATTAAATTGAGCCAGGCCATATATAAGGACTTGCCTCCTCATTCATTGGTTAATCTCATGCTATCCAGTAGGTGTTTTTTTCCAACTCTACGGCTGGAAAGTAGCACTGCACAGCGTCTGAGGAACGAGAGAAGAGAAGACAAAGGAGACCATCCAGGACGTGAACATCAACGAGTCTGAGACGGGACCCCAGTGAGAACACCTTCCCTCATCTCCCACTCCTCCCTACCTCATCCATCTGCCCCCACTCCCCTCCTCCCCGCTCCCCCTCCCTGCCCCCAACACTCCCCCCAACACTCCCCCCAACATTCCCCCGCCAAGTCCAGCCGTGGACTCGCCTCCTCCTTCATCGGTAAGTACCATGCTGATGGGTATCCTTTACTCCCCGTGTTCCAGTAGGTGTTTCTTTCCAACTCCATTGGCTGGAAAGTAGCACGGCACAGCGTCTGAGGAATGCATCTTTTTCATCTCCTCCATTTTCTTCTCTGGCGAAATGCGAGGCCGCAGATGAAGAAGAGGGGATTCCTGTATTAGCGCACATCCACTGAACCCGGTCATTTGGCCGGTGTTTGGATGAATTACCACGGCTGGTTTGACGAATCAATGGTGAAAACATGTTAACGTAGTCCAACAGTTTCATTAAACCGTCATTAGAAAATGGGTTCTCAGTTGAATTTTTCAAGTTATACAGCGTGCAAGGTAGACACACATGTCCCCCTCTATAGTTTGTCTAAGTATTAAAGGCATGGCTAGAAATATAGCATCTGTTATATTATGATATTATGTTATATATTAGAAATATGAAGTCTGATGCTACATTTGTGATATTAGTCTATAATAATGTCTTAAATTATAATAGAACTATAATGCTATATTTATGCTATTAGTATGATATTAGACATATAAAGTATAAAGCCGTGTCTGCTATATTAGTTCTGCTATATTATGTCATATCAGAGTTTTCCCTAGGTTCCCAACATTGGGGGGCGGACGTACCGGAGGGGGGTCATGGGCGTTGGGGCGCACCGGAGGATATCATGGTAGGGAAAACACTATGATATTTTGTAATATAATATTAGAAATACTAAGTATGATGCCATGTTTGTTATATTAGTCCTATATTACTCCTATGATATTAGTTCTATATTACTCCTATGATATTAGTCCTATTCTATGATATTAGTCCTATATTACTCCTATATTACTCCTATGATATTAGTCCTATATTACATCCTATGATATTAGTCCTATATTACTCCTATGATATTAGTCCTATATTATATTCTATGATATTAGTCCTGTATTATATTCTATGATATTAGTCCTATATTATATTCTATGATATTAGTCCTATATTACTCCTATGATATTAGTTCTATCTTACTCCTATGATATTAGTCCTATATTACATCCTATGCTATTAGTCCTATATTACTCCTATGATATTAGTCCTATATTATATTCTACGACATTAGTCCTATATTATATTCTATGATATTAGTCCTATATTACTCCTATGATATTAGTCCTATATTACATCCTATGATATTAGTCCTATATTACTCCTATGATATTAGTCCTATATTATATTCTATGATATTAGTCCTATATTATATTCTATGATATTAGTCCTGTATTATATTCTATGATATTAGTTCTATATTACTCCTATGATATTAGTTCTATATTACTCCTATGATATTAGTCCTATATTATATTCTATGATATTAGTCCTATATTACTCCTATGATATTAGTTATATCTTACTCCTATGATATTAGTCCTATATTACATCCTATGATATTAGTCCTATATTACTCCTATGATATTAGTCCCATATTATATTCTATGATATTAGTCCTCTATTACTCCTATGATATTAGTCCTATATTACTCCTATGATATTAGTTCTATATTACTCCTATGATATTAGTCCTATATTATATTCTGTGATATTAGTCCTATATTACTCCTATGATATTAGTTCTATCTTACTCCTATGATATTAGTCCTATATTATATTCTATGATATTAGTCCTATATTACTCCTATGATATTAGTCCTATATTATATTCTATGACATTAGTCCTATATTATATTCTATGATATTAGTCCTATATTACTCCTATGATATTAGTCCTATATTACATCCTATGATATTAGTCCTATATTACTCCTATGATATTAGTCCTATATTATATTCTATGATATTAGTCCTGTATTATATTCTATGATATTAGTTCTATATTACTCCTATGATATTAGTCCTATATTAGTCCTATGATATTAGTCCTATATTACATCCTATGATATTAGTTCTATATTACATCCTATGATATTAGTCCTATATTACTCCTATGATATTAGTCCTATAGTATATTCTATGATATTAGTCCTGTATTATATTCTATGATATTAGTTCTATATTACTCCTATGATATTAGTTCTATATTACTCCTATGATATTAGTCCTATATTACATCCTATGATATTAGTCCTATATTACTCCTATGATATTAGTCCTATATTATATTCTATGATATTAGTCCTGTATTATATTCTATGATATTAGTTCTATATTACTCCTATGATATTAGTCCTATATTACTCCTATGATATTAGTCCTATATTACATCCTATGATATTAGTCCTATATTACTCCTATGATATTAGTCCTATATTACATCCTATGATATTAGTCCTATATTACTCCTATGATATTAGTCCTATATTATATTCTATGATTTCCCTAGGTTCCCAACATAGGGGGACGGACGTACCGGAGGGGGTCATGGGCGTTGGGGCGCACGGGAGGATATCATGGTAGGGAAAACACTGTATGATATTTTGTAATATAATATTAGAAATACTAAGTATGATGCCATGTTTGTTATATTAGTCCTATATTACTCCTATGATATTAGTTCTATATTACTCCTATGATATTAGTCCTATATTAGGACAAGTGGAGATGTTCCTTCCACTTGTTGTTTCAACCTTGATTCAATTGACGGTGCTGCTCGTCACGGTAAACGTGTTGCGTCACTTCCTGCTAGCAGCGTGCCTGATCTCACCTAACTTTTCGTAGCTCTAGCTCAGTTGACTGTGCCGTGGTATTTTTCAGTACAAACGGCGAATTATCTATTGTCTACGTGAAGCGTTGCTAAACGCCTCACTATCTTGCAAGTGTTTTGTTTTGATCAAAATAGTTGCTTAGACGTTGTTTAGCGTCAACGTTACCTCCATTAGCATTAGCTTAGCAGCTAACCTAGTGATGTCTTCCCTCCCTACCTCTCCTGCTTCTTTGTGTTCGGTGTGTCACATGTTTAGCTATTCCTCTGCCTCCCTTACGGATAATGGTACATGTAAGAAGTGTAGTATATTTGATAGATTGGAGGCGAGGCTTAGTGAGTTAGAAGCACGGCTCCGCACCATGGAAGCTCAGTCGGTAGCTACTGTTAACCTGCCCTCACCCGTAGCCGGTGCGGACCACATAGACGTAGCGTTCGTTCCTGATAGCCGTCCCCCGGCAACCCCCGAGCGGCCGGGAGGGTGGGTGACTGTCCGGAGGAAGCATAAGTCTAAGTCGAAGCCCACGGCTAACCACCAACCACTTCACGTTTCAAACCACTTCTCCCCACTCAGCGACACACCCGCTGAGAAGCCAACTCTGGTGATAGGTAGCTCCATTCTGAGGAACGTGAAGTTAGCGAAACCAGGGACCATAGTTACGTGTATACCGGGGGCCAGAGCGGGCGACATTGAGTCTTATCTTAAACTGCTGGCGAAGGATAAACGTAAATACAGTAAGATTGTAATACACGTCGGCGGTAACGACTCGCGGTTACGCCAGTCGGAAGTCACTAAAGTTAACGTGGAATCGGTGTGTACATACGCTAAAACAATGTCGGACACCGTAGTTTTCTCTGGCCCCCTCCCAAACTTGATCAGTGACGACATGTATAGCCGCATGTCGTCATTCCGCCGCTGGTTGTCGAGGTGGTGCCCAGTAAATAATGTGGGCTTCGTTGATCACTGGAAGACGTTTTGGGGAGAGCCTGGTCTGATTAGGAGGGACGGCATCCATCCTACCCTGGATGGAGCTCAACTCATTTCTAACAATCTGACCCAGTTTCTTAGTGGACTTAATCCATGACCCAGAGTTCAGACCAGGAAGCAGAGTCGCAGTCTTACACACTTCTCTGCGCTTCCATCTGAGCGGTCACTCACCCAAACCATAATTAACCCTATAATTAACCTTATAGAGACCGTATCTGCCCCACGGACACCTTTTGTTAAATTAAAGGTAAACAACCGAGGAGTTATATTAAATAACTTAATTAAAGTTAAAACCATTAATGCAACAGTGCAACAAAATAGGAGAGTTAAAGGGGGACTTTTGAATATTAGATCTCTGTCATCTAAAGCTGTTTTAGTAAATGAACTAATATCTGATCTCCATGTTGATGTATTTTGTCTTACTGAAACATGGATGTCAGATGGGGAATATTTTACCTTAAATGAAGCGACTCCTCCGAGTCATGTTAATACTCATATCCCTCGAGGCACAGGCCGAGGGGGTGGAGTAGCAGCTATTTATGACTCCTGCCTTTTAATAAACTTTCAACCTAAACTAGATTATAACTCATTTGAAAGCCTGGTTCTCAGTCTTTCGCAACCAACCTGGAAAATGTTCCAGCCGGTTCTCTTTGTAATAGTGTACAGGGCGCCAGGTCCTTATTCAGAATTTTTATCTGAATTTTCACAGTTCTTAACGAGTTTGGTCCTTAAAACGGACAAGGTAATTATAGTGGGTGATTTCAACATTCACGTGGATGTCGATAACGACAGCCTTGGTACTTCATTTCTTTCATTATTAGATTCAGTTGGTTTTTGTCAGAGGGTAAATAAACCAACTCATTGCTTTAACCACACACTCGACTTGGTTCTTGTGTATGGTATTGAGATAGAACATTTAACAATCTTTCCACAGAATCCTCTTTTGTCGGACCATTGTCTGATAACCTTCGAATTTCTACTACCGGAACCTCCTCCTGCCAAAGGTTTCTACAGTCGATGCCTATCGGATACCGCTGTAGCTTCATTTAAAGAAGCGATTCCTTCTGCTCTAAGTTCAGTGTCCTGTTTCAAAATACCGGACGACTCCTATGAAAACTTCAGTCCGTCCCAAATCGATAATCTTCTCGATACTGCTACGGACTCTCTGAGAGCGACGCTGGACGCTATTGCTCCTCTGAAAAAAAGAATGGCAACAAGTAGGAAGTTTGCACCTTGGTATAACCCTCAAACCCGCAACTTAAAGCAAACTGTACGGAAGCTTGAACGACTATGGCGTTCCACCAAATCAGAAGGATCTAGGCTAGTCTGGAAAGACAGCCTTAAAACATATAAGAAGGCTCTCCGGAGTGCAAGAGGATTTTACTACTCATCACTAATAGAGAAAAACAAAAACAACTCCAGGTTTCTCTTCAGCACTGTGGCTAGGCTGACAGAGAGTCACAGCTCTGTTGAGCCATGTATTCCTCTGGACCTCAGCAGTAACGACTTCATGAACTTCTTCAATGATAAGATTCTGACTATCAAAGAGAAAATTGATGGTCTCCTGCCCTCAACTAGTGCCGACCCGTCCTCGGATGTAGGAACCCTGGGTGCAGCAGTGGGCCCTGATGCCTACTTGGATGGGTTCTCTTCCATCACCCTGGATCAACTGACTTCTACAATTTCGAAGTCTAAATCTTCTACTTGTCTCTTGGATCCTATTCCAACGAAGCTGCTTAAGGAAGTTTTTCCTTTAATTAGCACGCCCTTACTGGATATTATGAATCTGTCCTTGTTGACAGGACATGTACCACAGTCCTTCAAGATAGCTGTAATTAAGCCTCTTCTTAAGAAACCTACTCTTGCTCCGGAGGTTTTGGCTAACTACAGACCGATCTCTAATCTTCCCTTCCTCTCGAAGATCCTTGAGAAATCCGTCGCAAGTCAACTATGTGACTTTCTTCAGAGCAATGCTTTGTTCGAGGACTTTCAGTCCGGATTTCGAGTGCATCATAGCACAGAAACAGCCCTGGTGAAAATTACGAATGATCTCCTACTTGCATCGGACCAAGGACTTGTCTCTTTTCTTGTCTTGCTGGACCTCAGTGCCGCCTTTGACACCATCGATCATCGTATCTTGCTGCAGAGACTAGAACATTTGATTGGTATTAAAGGAACTGCACTTAGCTGGTTTAAATCCTATTTATCGGATCGATCCCAGTTTGTGCTTGTAAACGGAGAATCCTCGAAGACCACCAATGTTGGTCACGGAGTCCCACAAGGTTCTGTGCTTGGACCCATTTTATTTACCCTTTATATGCTTCCTTTGGGCGACGTTATCAGAAAACACCGCATCAACTTCCATTGTTACGCAGACGATACTCAATTGTATCTGTCGATCAAGCCAGAGGAGACCGAACAGCTCGTTAGACTTCAAGAATGTCTTGGAGACATCAAAACTTGGATGACCTGCAACTTCCTGATGCTAAACTCAGAAAAAACAGAAGTTATCTTGATAGGCCCAGAGCGCCTTCGAAGTCAGCTGTCACGTGATACAGTTTCTATGGATGGAATTTCTCTGGTATCCAGCAGCACCGTCAAGAATCTTGGAGTTCTCTTCGACCAGGATATGTCCTTCAACTCTCACATAAAGAATACTTCAAGGACCGCCTTTTTTCATCTACGTAATATATCGAAAATCAGGAATTTCCTGTCTCAAGGTGATGCAGAAAAATTAGTTCATGCATTTGTTTCCTCCAGACTGGACTACTGTAATTCTTTGTTTGCAGGGTGTTCTTGTAAATCTCTTAAGCCTCTTCAGTTGATTCAGAATGCTGCAGCACGTGTATTAACAAGAACTAATAAAAGAGACCATATCACGCCTGTATTGTCTGCTTTGCACTGGCTCCCTGTTAAATCAAGAATAGAATTTAAGGTTCTTCTCCTCACCTACAAGGCGCTTGCTGGTGAGGCACCTTCTTATCTTAAAGAGCTTGTAACACCGTACTGCCCTGCAAGGCAGCTGCGTTCTATAGATGCTGGGTTACTTGTTGTTCCTAGAGTTATTAAAAGTAGGATGGGAGGCAGAGCCTTCAGTTATCAAGCTCCTCTTTTGTGGAACCAGCTTCCACTTTCAGTCCGGGGGGCAGATTCAGTCAGCTCCTTTAAGATAAAGCTTAAAACTTTCCTCTTTGATACCGCTTATATTTAGGGCTGGCTTAGGTTTGCCTGGACCAGCTCTTAGTTACGCTGCTATAGGCTTAAACTGCCGGGGGACTTTTTAGGACACACCGAACTCCTCTCTCTCTCTCTCTCTCTCTCCCCTTTTACTAAAATCCACGTTGCATTAATGCACATGACTAATTCAGCTCCTTCCCGGGAGTTCTTTGTGCTTTCTCGCCGAGCAGGTCTCTGCAGATCGTAGTCCGGTCAGGACCCTGGTCCTGACTCTGGCCGTGGCCCTGCTGGCCTGCTGCTGCTATCATCATCATCGTCATCATCATCATCATCATAATTTTAAATATGATTCATATCACTATTACCCTTTCCTAAAATCTTTGCTTTCCCTCCCCACAGTCTTCTGTGGATGGTGGTTCGATCTGACGGTGGTGGCCCCTGCAGTGGTCCTGTCATACATCTGGCCGGCTACTTGGAATTCTTTGATTAATTTCTGTTATAGAAATTGAATGTATTCTACATCTGTGAGTCATTCTGTACACATGACATCCATTGCAGTCTGTCCATCCCGGGAGAGGGATCCCTCCTCTGACGTTCTCCCTAAGGTTTCTTCCCTTTTTTCCCTGGAAGGGTTTTTTTCATTTTTTGGGGAGTTTTTCCTGTGCCGATGTGAGGGTCTTGGGACGGAGGATGTTGCATGTGTACAGACTGTAAAGCCCTCCGAGGCAAATTTGTAATTTGCGATTTTGGGCTATACAAAATAAAATGAATTGAATTGAATTATATTCTATGATATTAGTCCTATATTACTCCTATGATATTAGTCCTATATTACATCCTATGATATTAGTCCTATATTACTCCTATGATATTAGTCCTATATTATATTCTAATATATTAGTCCTGTATTATATTCTATGATATTAGTTCTATATTAGTCCTATGATATTAGTTCTATATTACTCCTATGATATTAGTCCTATATTATATTCTATGATATTAGTCCTATATTACTCCTATGATATTAGTTCTATCTTACTCCTATGATATTAGTCCTATATTATATTCTATGATATTAGTCCTATATTACATCCTATGATATTAGTCCTATATTACTCCTATGATATTAGTCCTATATTATATTCTATGATATTAGTCCTGTATTACATCCTATGATATTAGTTCTATATTACTCCTATGATATTAGTCCTATATTATATTCTATGATATTAGTCCTATATTACTCCTATGATATTAGTCCTATATTACATCCTATGATATTAGTCCTATATTACTCCTATGATATTAGTCCTATATTATATTCTATGATATTAGTCCTGTATTATATCCTATGATTTTAGTTCTATATTACTCCTATGATATTAGTCCTATATTACTCCTATGATATTAGTCCTATATTACATCCTATAATATTAGTCCTATATTACTCCTATGATATTAGTCCTATATTATATTCTATGATATTAGTCCTGTATTATATTCTATGATATTAGTTCTATATTACTCCTATGGTATTAGTTCTATTTTACTCCTATGATATTAGTCCTATATTATATTCTATGATATTAGTCCTATATTACTCCTATGATATTAGTCCTATATTATATTCTATGATATTAGTCCTATCTTACTCCTATGATATTAGTCCTATATTATATTCTATGATATTAGTCCTATATTACTCCTATGATATTAGTCCTATATTACTCCTATGATATTAGTTCTATCTTACTTCTATGATATTAGTCCTATATTATATTCTATGGTATTAGTCCTGTATTATATCCTATGATTTTAGTCCTATATTACTCCTATATTAGTCCTATATTACATCCTATGATATTAGTCCTATATTACATCCTATAATATTAGTCCTATAATACTCCTATGATATTAGTCCTATATTATATTCTATGATATTAGTCCTGTATTATATTCTATGATATTAGTCCTATATTATATTCTATGATTTCCCTAGGTTCCCAACATTGGGGGACGGACGTACCGGAGGGGGTCATGGGCGTTGGGGCGCACGGGAGGATATCATGGTAGGGAAAACACTGTATGATATTTTGTAATATAATATTAGAAATACTAAGTATGATGCCATGTTTGTTATATTAGTCCTATATTACTCCTATGATATTAGTTCTATATTACTCCTATGATATTAGTCCTATATTACATCCTATGATATTAGTCCTATATTACTCCTACGATATTTGTCCTATATTACTCCTATGATATTAGTCCTATATTATATTCTATGATATTAGTCCTGTATTATAATCTATGATATTAGTTCTATATTACTCCTATGATATTAGTTCTATATTACTCCTATGATATTAGTCCTATATTATATTCTATGATATTAGTCCTATATTACTCCTATGATATTAGTTCTATCTTACTCCTATGATATTAGTCCTATATTATATTCTATGATTATTTGTCCTATATTACTCCTATGATATTAGTTCTATCTTACTCCTATGGAATTAGTCCTATATTACATCCTATGATATTAGTTCTATATTACTCCTATGATATTAGTTCTATATTACTCCTATGATATTAGTCGTATATTACTCCTATGATATTAGTCCTATATTACATCCTATAATATTAGTCCTATATTACTCCTATGATATTAGTCGTATATTACTCCTATGATATTAGTCCTATATTACATCCTATAATATTAGTCCTATATTACTCCTATGATATTAGTCCTATATTATATTCTAAGATATTAGTCCTGTATTATATTCTATGATATTAGTTCTATATTACTCCTATGATATTAGTCCTATATAAGCAGTCCAGCTGCTTTTGGATTAAATTGGCAGTAAGATCGGTCACATGCCTTTTCAGGACGTGCACTGTTAATAGTCGATAAACGACAAAAAAAAGGCTGGAAGCCTTGATAAAGGCTGGTGTTTGTCGGTAAACGACTCAATGTAGTCTTTGAAAAATGGTGATAAATCTTTCAAAAGAACAAATCGCAGATAATTTCTCTCGAGAAAATATCCAACTGCACGGTTCTGGTATCAGAAAGGCAATAAGCTGATTCATCTGATTTGTTTTGGAAGAAAGATAAAAGCTGTTATGTACATGCATTCCGTTGTGACGTCACAGGCATTCTGTTGCCATGCATACAGGCATTCCGTTGCCAAGCATTCCGTCGCCATGTAAAACAGTTTTCATAAAATCGATCTCTAGCGCCCCCTTTACATGTTTTATTCTTTTTCCCCCCGATCACCGATTGACCTGACATTTTTCACACAGATGCTCTCGGAAATGCTTTACAAAATCCTATCCAGATTTTCTGCCATTTTGAAAGTTGTGAAAAACACATTTTTGCAAGCTCCTCCCAGACCCTGGATCCAATTCTCCTGAAATCTTCATGGAATGATTATTGGCTTAATGTTTTTAAACTGTAATTATTATTATTATTTTTGATAACTCATTTTGTTTAGAAGTTATGGACCAAAGAAGTAGTTAAAGACTATTAAAAGTAACTGGCTTGTCGTCACCCAAAAGTCCCTGAATATACCCTATTTTTGCTGCTTGCAGCTTTAATATATTTCATTGATAACAAATGCGTAGTGACTTAAATGCGTAGTGACTTTACAAAATAAACCTATAGTGTTTGTATTCTATGTGTGCCAGAGTGATCCTATAAGGTACCTGTGCATTACTTCTGCTGATAGCGCTTTGTCAATGAGGACTGATGGACATGTTGCTGCATGAAGATTCAAGTAGTCTTGGGACATCCGTAAGAAAGAAGTGATGTTTTATTTCCAGCTCTTCCAGCTTTTTATAAAATAGGCAACACCTGTAAAGCAGCATTTGCTAAATTGCATGTCCACAGTCAGGGACACGCAACCCACCCAACCAAAGACGATGAGCTCATTGACTGGTGGACATGGACAGCAGTTAGTGGTTTGTAATGCTGTGGATGGGTAAAGTTGGAGGAACCCACAGCTCGTTCATTCAGGACGGTGTGTTTCCACTCTGTTTCAGAAGGAGACGTAAGATTCGGGAATAACCAGGAACACTTCAGTTGTTACTGCGATTCTGAAGGGGGGGGGGCGCGCGTCTCCGTGTGTGAAAACGAAATGATGCACAGATCGAGTCCAGGGAGAGCAGATAAAAGGCGATGTCTTGCTGAGACACGCCAGAGAAAGAAACCGCGCCGCGACGCACTCGTTCGGATTAGACGAAGGTAAAAGAAAAGGCGGAATGAAGCACTTTCAGCACTTGGGTGGAATGTTAATGCCTGCTGACCGCCACAGCGAAGATCTCTGTGGGAAGGATGATTTATTTTATTATCGTGATTATTCGGGCCTGAGCCGACTGAATGTCGGGCGAAGCACCAGTGTGTTTCGAAAGATTATTATTATTATTATTCTTTTGCTACTTCAATCGCACTTTTGAGGCCTTTGTCATACTCAAAACTTTTGGTGAGTAATGAGTGCGAAAAACTTTAATATTTCATGGGTCGTGCATTTGGGTATGAAAGGATGGCTCTCTTGCGCCGCCTTTACATTTTTTATTTTAGCTTATTATCACCGATTGACCTGACATTTTGCACACAGGTGATCTCGGACATGCTCTAAAAGTCAACCATGGCATAGTGGCAGGAATACAGTGACCTTTTCTTTAGTCTTACTTAAATGCACAGAGGACGTATTAACCACTACATCTCGTAGACATGGTGCTTCACAGGCACCGCGGTCTGGTCTCGCGAGTCCTTCCATGTAACAATGACCTCGTATCTTATTGGAGGATCCGGACGTTCAACTCGCGTTCAGCTCCTCTTGAACGCGAACAACTTTCAGCCAGTCGAGAAGAAACTGCTGTTTGTTATCAGCGGACTGTCCGTCAGCTGAATTACCATCCTGCCGATAGGAACGAGTGGGAGAGACTGACTGAAAGAAGAAGAGACGGCCGCATGAAATCCCAAGGTAAGAATATGTTTGATGACTGCTAGCTAAGCTAAAAGTAGCTTAGCCTAAAACCAAAGCTAAGAAGAGCCTTACAAAAGAACTAGTGAGCAGAACCCGCTTTATTGAAGTGTATTTTATAGTTCATAAGATTTAAAGAGCATGCTTTCATTCTGCGGTATAAGGAAATAGATACCATAGAATAGATACCGATCATAACTGTACACTTTGTTTTCACAGACTAGTTTCTCCTCACAATGAGGCGCTGACCTCCTATTTGCTCGGAGCAACATCTGTAAGTGACTTTTTTTTTTACTGTTTCTCCTTCCTCGTTTAATGTTACGGTGACTTGCGTGTTGATTTTTATTCATAGTACTTCCATTTAATTGTTTTCCAGCCGCCTGTAAGACGTATTACGAGACGGCACGTCGGAGCTTCAGGTAAACCGCGCCAGAAAAAGTCACTGCGGGCGGAAGAGCGAAGAGTTCCGCGCCAGAAGAAAGCGGGTAAGAGTTTATTTGGTGACTATTTTTCACGAGCGTTGATAGATGTGTTGTGTCCATACGCATCGCACAGTATTGATTCACTGTTTTGTTTTTTACAGCTGCTGGAATGGAGACAGCGTGTGCTCGCAGATGACGCGGTGGAACTCTGGAAGTCCGCCAGCGGAGACCTCATGTCTGCCGAAGAAGAGGGCATGTTGGCGGGGTCTCTGGGTGGATTGTACGGTCGCCGTCATTTCGTAGGACGGAGCTCTCTGAACTCTGTGCGAAGCTGCAGTCCCGGTGAGCGGCGACTCCAAAGTACAGAGGCGCGCACAATGTGCGTCTGCGCAACGGACCTGCCTCGGAAAGAACGCCGCCAGTTACCTACAACCCCGAGGAGGCAAACGGACAGTTGTAGTTTTTGGATCATCATCTACTCATGTGTGCGCAGATCCTCGCTTTGTATATAATTGTTTGTTTTAATAAAGCTCTTTTTGCATAAACATGTTCCCGGCAAATGTTCATTTCCTCTATAAATTCATTAATGTCCTTGGTGGTAGTCTAATAATTGTTTAGTAGCCTACATAGGATAACAATGACATGAATATACAGTACAATAAAATAATAATGAATAAATAATATCTAATATATATATATATAAATAATATATATTACGAGTGATTTTACTTGTTTGAAAGTTGTGGTTTCATCCAATAAGGAGTAAGGATATTCAGCCCGCTCCGCTCGGCCACCCGCGGTTTCGCTGCATTCATATGCTAATTAGGGCCATTCGCACCTCCGCCAGCTGATCGCCACCTACGTCAGAGTCTGTTTCCGACAAATTCCGGGACAGGCGAACGCGGCGTGCGCTGCCTGTAAATTGTCGGAAATTAGGGAGATTTTCGGGCGTTTACGGGGACGGAAATCCCACTTTTCATCCAGTGCTGTATTCTGTCAGTTAGACTCACACAGCTGAATTACATCAGCTGATTAGTGGAGTCACATGACTGCCCCTCCCCTCTCTACTCCTTCGTAAACAATCACTGTCTGTCTGTCTGTCTCTCTGCCTCGCTCTTTTTCTTTTCTCCCATCCACATATTAATAACTTCTTAGTTCAAATAACATTCTGAACATTTAAAATAACCAATCCTTGAAAGAGACACGGTCTGTGCAAAAAAGCCTCAATGATTAACTGGAAGACAGGAGTGCTCTTTAAGGACATGCATGTATTGATATAATAATCCCTTGAGTGTTGACTGAATTCATCTTTGTACACACGTACAATGTCACACCAAGCACAATCGAAAGAAATGTTCATGATTTCTCTTTTGCGTGCGACTGTTGAATTTCGATGTACCCTTGAACGCCTCAGTGAACTCTAACCAGTTTTTTTAGTACAAGTACTAGTAGTTATTCTAGTATTAATATAAAAATGACTTTTACTGGTACTTCTAGTAGTGCTACTAGTATTTCAAGTGGTATTAAAACTAAAATGATTCTTCTAATTCTACTGTTATAGCAGTATTTTTAGTACTACTACTAACTACTACTCCTGTACTCTGTAAGTAACTGCTACTGCAATGCTTCTATGCGAATTATTTTCATACTACTGTTGTTTCAACTGCTACTTTGACGGCTGCGGCTGTCTCGCAGGAGGCATTGCTTAACGCCATTTAAAATCTTTTTGATTCAGAATACATTTACAACGTCACTCCACTTGAAGATGTTATTGTATGGAAAGGCCTGTTCAAATAAAGAAATGCAATGGTAGCAAGTTTTATTTAATTTTTATTATAAATATTTAATGCCGGAAAGAACAATTCATAGAAATATAAACAATTATGTCCAAAGAGGAGTAACAATACAGTCAGAAACATTTTCTCTTTTGCGTGCGACTGTTGAATTTCGATGTGCCCTTGAACGCCTCAGTGAAGTCTAATTACAACACTGCGCATGCGCATCCCTCCGTCCTGACGTCTTCTCTGGTGAGTAACCTTAAGCCGCTAACCGATGATGATTTAAGTGATATAAATACAATATAACGCTTTGAAAAGGCGTTGGGGTTAGCTTGTAACTTTCATACATAAATGGAAGTGAAATGTTTCCTCTGTATTGGATACGCTAACGCTTGCTTAACTCTAGCATAGCCGCTATTGCGACTTCAGCTAGCTAGCTAGCTAACCGGTTAGCGTGGCTAAAGTCAGTGCTAGCCGCAATGCTAGTGTTAGCTGAGCGTTAACGTCATGCCCTCACGTTTACAACAGAAGCAACAAAACATGAACATAAAAACTTGGCATCATTATGTTGTTATTTTGGCGTCATTTGTATTCGTTTATTGCTATTAAAGTGTTTATTGGGGTTTTTTACTGCTGCACTGAACCAGCCGACGTGTCTCTGATAGTTAATGCAACGTCATCGTCTCCGAATGTCGTTATGAACCACAAAAGACCCGTTAAGTTTCCCGGCATATGAGGGCCTCCAACACTACGTACAAAGTAGAAATTGCGTATATTTTGTCCATAGCTTATGGCGTAATCGGCTTGTTCCCCCTCCAGTGTTTAATGACGCGAATAACCACAAATGAGAATATTACGTTACATGTCATTTAACTGACGTTACTTATGTAAGTTAGTTAAGAGTTGCACACCAATGTCATTCCTTTTTAACCGCCAACACACAATTTATAACATTTAATACTGTTAATGCTCCTTAGGCCTTAAGTTTGCCAGTAGTTTTAAGCTTTTACCAGCATTCAGTAACATTAAGGCAAGAATAGTGTTGAATATGATGAGCAGGAGGCTGGGTATTATTATTTGTATTGTTATATATATTGCATTTGAAGGTTTTTAATTTGCTTACTGTCACTTTGTCATATTGTTTCCTCTGGTAGACAACAGAACATCGATCGATATCTGCACTTTGGTTGGTAAGTATAGAAATGCTGTAAGTTAAATAGAAAACCTGAATCACTGTTTAGCGCATCGCGATTTTTGTGTTTCGTTAAAAAAAAAAAATTGTAAAGAGATTTGGCGTGTATTTC
Source organism: Apeltes quadracus (assembly GCA_021346845.1). Classification (NCBI taxonomy): domain Eukaryota; kingdom Metazoa; phylum Chordata; class Actinopteri; order Perciformes; family Gasterosteidae; genus Apeltes; species Apeltes quadracus. The sequence goes on from JAHWDR010000085.1 coordinate 55,040, forward strand.
TTTCTTGTGGAATTATTGTTATAGCCACAAATCAGATCTATTCAGTAAACTGTCATAAAGGAGTAAAGCAATCATAACATACTAACGTTTAAGACGCTTGAATAATGTGCAGTTTTAATGTTGTGTCCCATGCTGAGACCGTTGAATATGTTTAAGTCCTTGAAGTGCAATGAAACATATTGAAGGGATACAATGGAATGCTGTTGACAACACAGTATTGGACTTAAGTGTCCATTTGACATTAGATGTTGATAATAAAATAAGGAACCTGAAAGTGCTTAAAGTGAGCAATGAGGTGGGTTTTCTGAAGTGAACTAAAAATGTCTCTGTTTCTCCCTCTCTTCATCCCTCACCGTACTTCGTCCTGCAGGCTGACTCTGAAGAGTAAGTTGACACACATTGTCATGGTTTATGCTAGAACTAAACTGAGATTACATTGGGTTACAGCTTAGATATGTCTTCCCATCATAATAATCCATCTTACTATTATCAAAAAGAATCACCCAACCTTAAGTTCTAGAGTGAAAGGGGATGTGATACACTGGTTTTTGGAGAAGAATGGAAATATAATGCATTTCTCTCCCCACTTTAAACCCTGTTTCTTCTCTGCTTTTAACTACAGACCCTCACTGCCAGTGACTCCTTGGTGACTTCACAGTAAGTTCACACATATGAGGTAAAACCGAGTGCAGTTTGTTCAAACACATTGTGAAGTTGTTGTAAAACACTCCCAGCTGCCTATGTGAGTCTGTTGTTAAGAAATAAGGGGATTCTTGGACAGGAATCTCAAAAATAGCCAAAGCTTTCTATTCTGAAATAGTTGCAGAACATTGAAGGAAAATGCAATGACTTTCACTGCTGCGTCAATTCAGAGTATCGGCTTTTAATTGTCAATATCCTATGAAATAAACCTTAAACCTTCAATCTATTTGAGATGAATAAAAGTTTTATATTTGGTTAGTTCATAATGAAATGAACGGTGTGATAATCCTAAAAGGCAAACCCTGTAGAAGGAGAGCTGGCAGCAGCAACTCTGAGAGATCTGAACCAGTCTACTTAATGATGCATTTAGGATCAGCGTTGTTTTTAATATAAAAAGTGAAGTATTCCCCGTGGTAGACTGGTTTATATCCTGGTTATTTGAGCAAACTCTTTACTGCACTTTTAGCTTTAAAAGTTCCTTAATTCAAACTGCTGTCTAAAGTGTGTTTTGTATTGTGTCTTCCAGGTGTCTCGCTGTGCAGCATCTCTCCTCTATCACGTTGGCTCTCTATCTCTCCTATACCTTGTATCCACTCTGTCTAAGTTGGCGCTCTATCTCTCCTGTCACATCTACCGCTCTGACTTTGCATTTGGCAACTCACACTTTGTATCCCCTCTACTGTATCCCAACTTCTTCCCGTTGGTTCTCTTTGGCAAGTGGAATATGAACAAACTCTGAAGCCCTATATCTGAACTGAATTTTGGACCTGACTCGGGTTACCGGTACCTGATCTATCTGTTTGAATAATCTGAGAGTCTCTCTTCTCTCACCCTCTCCTCTATCCTCCCCTATCTACACCTTATACACGTATCTATATAAAACACTTGGACTAAGCATTTATACTATTTCTGAGAGTTTTTGCAACACGATTGATTTGAACCAAACTGAAAAGTTAATTGACAAACTAAGACAACACATAACGTACATATTTTGTTGTAATTGATAAAAGGGACACGCTAAATTTCTAGATACTCTAGACATATATAATGTCTTATAAAAGTTCATCATTAAATTGACATAATTGAAGAAAGTAGCTTTCTTTGTTTTGGTAGCAGATATATTCGTACATTATTTCAATCATTCACTGTATTTGTGTGTTTAGTTGTTTTACTTGGTTCATACTGAAATAAAGCAAAGCCATCTATAAGGACGAAGTGGATTCATCGGGAGTTGCTGCCTTCTGTCTGCAGACCTGACGTTCTTCAGAAGCTTCCATCCAGCATCACTTTGCCACGACAACGCTTCCTGATTTACAATATAAAACCCTAGTATTATAAGTTACTCTCTGCTGGTAAGTGCAAACAGTTGAGGATCAGATCACTGCTGATATCAGATAACTGGATTGGTGGAAAGTAGCTTTCAAGTGTATTTGATACAAAACAGATTGTGATATAAGTGGCCCGCTGTTATAAACAATTGGAAACAGTTTGTTCAGTTGTGTGCAGGTGTTAAACTTTAGTTTTTACATTGAATACGTTTCCAAAAGCATCTTTTACATATAATCTGTTTATTGAACCCCCTATTCACGTAAACTGACCAGAATAGACCCGATCCCAGTATTTATAGAAGTGCTTTGTTTAAATTGTCATATACTGTAATACGGTTTCTTTGACTTGAGTATATAAGCCTTAATATAATACGTCTAAGGAATAAATATATATATATATATACTGTCAAATTTGACATTCCAAGCATTTGATTAACAAGAACTAAAATATATAAATACCATAGAGCACACACTAGGCATTTCTATCCACAGACCAGGCTTGGGCCTTCTAGAGAAACACCTGCTCGCATACTGAGAAGTCTCTTGGGGATACACATATTGATTGTATAGAGTTAATTTATCATTCTTGGTCAATAAAAGCAGACACTGGTTTCATCTATTTTCACATCCTGCTTTGTTAATAGTTCATTTTACCAATAATACTGTGTTTATTATCTTGGTTGTGTAGAATACAATTTAAACAACTATTTGTGGTTTTGAAACACAATGCCAAGGAAGAGTAAGAGGTCACAAGCTCAGAGCCGGCGCTGGCAGCGGTCCAATGAGAATCCCTGTGCAACGACGACTGAAGGCGCAGAATGTGTTGGTCCTGAGAGCAGTGGAGAGGAAAAGATGTCTGCAGAGTCTCATGCTGGAAGTGTGACACAGTGAGGTCAAACCGAGGATTCATGTGTACCACCGGTATCATATGCAGACATGGTAAAGAGAGGACGTCACAGTGATGATTCGTGTACAGCAGGACCTTCTAATGTCAAGCAGGTAAACCTTCGAGGTCAAAGTGATGAGTCATGTGTACCACAGGTATCAGATACTGTAAAGAGAGGACAACCCAGTGAAGAACCATGTGCAGCAGGAGCTTCTAATGCAGACTGTGTAGACCCTGGAGATCAGCCTTCTGAACAACATGTCCGTGCATCCCACAGCCAGGCTTCTATCAGATACGGCAAATCCAGAAATCAGCAGTGCACCTGTAACTCACTGACCTTTCTTGCGTTCCTTCATGAGAATGAAAGCATCACCACAGCAGACCTGGACCATGTTCTGGATAAAGGTAACAGGATGTATAAAGAGACCAGGAAACAAGTCACTCATCACATCTATCTGACCACCGATGAGCTCACTGATGAAGTTCCTGCACGCAGCGCTACACACCATGCCGACATGACTCAGCTTTCAAGGTACGGCACATTAGAAGAACCTTTACCTGGAGCTGTGGATAGCTTTCTGGACCTGGAGTCAGGACTCAGCTGCTTGTTGTCAGATGTGAAGTACGCTCTGCTCCTGATGAGACTCTTATGTATCGCAGTGTTCAGAACCAAGTCGGGCAGATATGGTTTCTTTGACCCTCACTCCAGATCAACCAGAGGTTTGCCCCTACCAGCCGGTTCACGCACACCAGGTGCTGCTGTCATGGTGACATTCTCACGTCTCAGTGACATGATTGACAGGCTCAAGAAGTCCCACAGAATGATGGGGACACAGTCCTCCTGTACCTATGAGTTGAAGCCTGTAGCGTTCTACAACATGAACACAGTCAACCTGAACGATGCTCTCCCAAACACAGACCTCAGACCTACAGCTGTCCCTGTGGATGAATCAAACTCACCTACTCATAAGAGAAACACAGCCACTGATCAGACCATTTCACCTGAAATGACTCCTCGCACTCCAGCTGTAAAACAAGCAGAGGTCCTTATCACAACATCATCACATGATGCTCCTCACATTGAATCAGAATCAACTGCTCAAGTGATAAACTCTGTTCTCAGTGATCCCTCTGACAACATATTGACAGGAGAGTCCAATGACATCATCTTTACATCACCGGTGAGACAACAAGAGGTCATATTCCCTGATGCCCCTGTTGAACCACAACTGTCAAGTCAATCTACTTTGCTTCCATCACATGATGCTTCTCTCAATGAACCAAATGTTTCTTCTTCAGTAATAAATACTGTTGGGAGTGATTTATCTGATATTCTACTACAGGGAATCTCATGTAAACTGACAAAGTGTAATAAAAACAAAAGGAGAAATATGAAGATGAGACGGATGATCTCAGAGAAAACTCAAGCAAGAAAAGAGATTAAAAAAAGCAAAGAAAGGGAAAAGTATGCTTCAAATAAAGCTTATAAGGCAGAAAAGAAATCTCATGCAAAAAGGCAATATCAGAACAACCCTGAATTTAGACAAAAGAAAATAAATAATACAAGAGACAATGTTGACTTTCAACAAAAACGGAAAAAGTACATTTCCTCCCGGTACAGAGAAAATGCTGATTATAGAGAGAAAAAAAAAGAAATCTTGGTCTCTCGTTACAGAAATGATGCTGAATTTAAGGAGAAACAAAAGCAAATATTGGTCTCTCGTTACAGAAACAATTCTGAATTTAGGGAGAAACAAAAACAGTACTTTTCGTGCCGCTACAGAGACAATGCTGAGTTCAGAAAGAAAAAAAAACTGTACTTCAAACTGTACTTCACTGCTTTATATAGAGACAGCATTGATTTTAGACAAAAGAGAAGATCTCACATTATTCAGCGTTACGCTCATGACCAGGCATTCAGGCTAAGACACAAACAACTAATGAAACAACGAATGAAAGACAGATATAAAAACAATCCCACCTATCGGAGTATGCAGAACATGAGATGTGCCATGAAAATAAAAAGGAAATACAGAGGGATAAATAAACCAACAGAAGAAAGTGACAACAGTTTAATCAAAGAGGCCATACATGTTTTCAGACCACAAATAAAGTCCGGTCCCACTTACGTTTGCACCGCTTTGTCACAAAGCATCATTTCCCAAGCAAGTGAAACCCTGTAAAAGGTTAAACTATGTACAAAATCCAGACGTTGTTGCAGCATGTCTGACAGGAAAGTACGTCCATGATGAGTGCAGAGATGAACAGCAGTGCAATGTGCCTGATGAGAGAAAGGAAGAGTGGATCTGTCACACCTGCCACAATCATCTTAAAGATGGAGGGATGCCAGCGCTCGCTGTAGCCAACAACTTGGAGCTCGCTGACATTCCACCTGAACTGCGTGACCTCAACATATTGGAGAGACATCTCATAGCCAAGTGCATAGCGTTTGCAAAGATCATTCCTCTCCCCAAAGGACGACAGAGAGCGATACATGGCAACGTGGTTTGTGTCCCGTCTGAGGTGCAGGAAACAGTGGAAGCGTTACCCCGACTGAGAAGGGAGTCTCAAGTGATGAGAGTAAAGCTGAAGAGACGATTGTGTTACAGAGGTCATCAGCTGTTCCAGACTGTCACCTGGTCTAAACCAGTGCAGGCGCTGCATAAACTCAAACGCATCCATCCACAATATGAGGACATCACTATCAGAGACGAGGCTGAGCTATGTGACCCAACACTTCCTGATGAAGATGAGGATGATGATGAGGATGCCACTATGGATGAGAACGACTACGATGATGCTGATTTAATGGAAATTGACATGTGTGAGAAAAGTGCACTGTGTGAGACAGAAACTGAGCTTGATGGAGAGCAGGATGTTGACATGTTGTCATGTGATGGTGAACAACCAGAGGAGCCGAGAGATGATGAAGAACAGGAAGGTGACATGCCTAATGGTGGTTTTGCTCTAGAATCATGTCTTCAGCCATGTGATGTTTCAGAGGAGATTTTATGTTTCAGTGAAGGAATCTACTCGGTTGCCCCTGCAGAAAGTAACAGTCCAGTTGGTTTCTTTAAAACTCCTAAGCTTGAGGCGATGGCTTTCCCTGTGCAGTTCCCTACAGGTCAAAACTCACTGGATGAAGGGAGACGTATGAAAGTAACACCCAGCAGTTATTTCAAAGCGAGGCTTTTCTGTGTTGATGATCGTTTTGCCAGAGACACAAACTATTTGTTCTTTGCTCTGAAATACACTTGGCCACATCCAGCATGACAATACAGATGAGGAAAGGAAAGCCAATGACTCGAGATGGACGAAAAATAACTTCTGGTATGCTGCAAAACAAACGAGAGGTAGAGAAACTGGTGAGGAACAAAGATGCAGTCAGATTCATGCAGCCGCTGAGAGGAACACCGGCCTTCTGGGAGAAAACCACACAAGATCTTTTTGCCATGATCAGACAGTTGGGAACTCCCACATTCTTTTGTACATTTTCTGCAGCTGAGATGCGTTGGCCTGAAGTGATTGAAGCAATAAAAAGACAGCAAGGTGAGGAGGTGAATTTTGAAGGGCTCGACTGGTCAGCAAAGTGTGACATTCTGAGAAGCAATCCTGTGACAACAATGCGTATGTTTGATAAGCGTGTTGAGGCCTTATTCAGAGATCTCCAGCACAGCCTCTTTGCAAAGTTGTTGACTACTTTTACCGAGTTGAGTTTCAGCACAGAGGAAGCCCGCACATTCACTGTCTCATATGGGTAGAAGGTGCACCTGTGTTTGAAGAGGATGATGATCAGACTGTGTCCGCTTTTGTGTCCAAATACATCACAGCTCAGCTACCTGATCCACGCACACAACCTGAACTACACAAGAAGGTCACAGAGGTGCAAATACACAGCAAAAAACACTCACGGACATGTTTCAGAAGTCCCAGCTCGGGTTGCAGATTTGGTTTTCCTAAACCACCTTCCAGAAAGACAATGATATCGGGACCTGGTGAGGGCGTTTGTCCACTGCAACTGCAAATAGCAAAGTCCAAGCTGCAACCACTGAACTTGTTGCTGAATGAACCTGAAACTGCCTCACTCACTTTGCTGCAGCTCCTCAATAAATGCAACTTAACACTCCAAGAGTATGAAGGATGCCTCGATGTCATCAACAAATCCAGTGCGGTGATCCTGAAACGTGAGCCAAAAGACTGCTGGGTAAATGGATATAATCCACATCTACTGGAAGCCTGGGATGCCAATATTGATGTCAGTTATATTCTCAATGCATATTCGTGCATCATGTATCTCACCAGCTACATCACCAAAAAGGAATCTGGACTTTCCGAGTACCTCAAAACAGTCATTGAAACCTCCACCAGAGATCACGTCAATGAATGTGATGAAATGAGGGAAATCATGCAGGCGTACTCTAAAAAGAGAGAGGTCAGTGCTCAGGAGTGTGTGACTCGTGCATGTGGAAGTGTTCACGTGGTGTCATATTTGTACCTACGGATGACAACGCACTGAAAATGAGTCGCCCCATGTCTTACCTGGAGAACACAACATCAGAAAATGTAAATGTGTGGATGACATCTTTGACTGAGAAATACAAATCCAGACCAGAAACACCAGAGTTTGAGCAAATGTGTTTGGCTGACTTCGCAGCTACTTGCAGGATTGTTTATGGCCAGCAGAGAAAAGGAAAAGATGTGCTGCCTCTTCTCAATGAAATGGGATTTGTGCAAAAGCGTAAAAACAATAAGCCTGCTATCATCAGATTTTACCGCTGCTCACAGGAAAAATATCCAGAGAAGTATTATGGCACATTACTGAAACTGTACATTCCTCACCGATCAGACCTGGAACTAAAAAGGCCGCATTTCCCCACGTACGAGTCCTTCTATAAAGGTTGTTGCGTCCAACTACCTGGTTCTGACCATGCTGAGTCTGCGCGAAACATTGTGAAACGAAACCAAGACAAATATGAGAAAAACAGTGAGGAGATTGAGAATGCAGTCGAAGAATTTGAACAGAACAGAGGAGTGATCGATGAATGGTGTAATCTGGCTCCAGAATCTGAAGTGGAAAGGTTGGAATGTATCGAGGAACTGGAGGCAAGAGAGCCAGATCATGAAAATGTACAAGAAAATGTTCCCGAATACAGTAATCAGGCTGATGCTGCAACAGAAGCCAGAGCCATCAGAGAGCCCCCTGCCTTTGACCCCACACTGCTACGGCAAATGTATCAGAACCTGAACCAGAAACAAGCATGTGTATTCTATGCAGTAAGAGACTGGTGCGTCAAGCGTGTCTGTGGCCTAAATCCTGGGCAGTTTTTCTTTTACATTAATGGTGGTGCGGGAACAGGAAAGTCACATCTCATTAAGTGCATCTACTCAGAAGCATCCAAGATACTGTGCAAAGTGCCCAGGCATTCTGAGGACGTCGACATATCAAACCCCACGGTCCTGTTGACAGCTTTCACTGGAACTGCAGCCTTTAATATATCAGGATCAACACTGCACTCTCTGCTCAAGCTTCCCCGAAGTCTGAAGCCTCCATTTCAAGGACTTGGTAACCAACTGGATGAAGTCCGATCAGAACTTTTAAATGCTGAAATCCTCGTCATTGATGAAGTGTCCATGGTGTCAAAACCCCTGTTTGCTTATGTGGATGCGAGACTGAAACAGATCAAAGGCAGTCCCAAACCCTTTGGAGGAATGTCAGTAATAGCTGTTGGAGACTTTTATCAGCTACCACCAGTGCGACAGTCCAAGACCCTCTGTGTGTACGAGCCCTGTGAGATTGATCTATGGCAAGAACAGTTTCAAACAATCACCCTGACTGAGATTATGCGGCAGAAGGATGATGTTGCCTTTGCAGAGATGTTGAACCGGATCTGTGTGAAGGGAAAGTCAGATGAGTTGTCTCAAGCAGACAGAGCCTTGTTGTCACAGACCATCACTGAACCATCACTTTGTCCACCTGATGTCCTGCACATCTTTGCAACTAACAAACAGGTTGATTCGCACAACTCAGTAACATTAGCTCTGCTCCATTCTAATATCACCAAGATCGATGCAGATGACTACAAGAAGGACCCACGAACTGGAAGAATGGCTCGACAAGCCCAACCATACAAAGGGAACAAAAATGAGTTACCAGACACACTAAACGTAGCTGAAGGGGCTCGAGTCATGCTCACCAGAAACATAGACGTGTCTCAGGGATTGGTTAATGGATCGTTTGCTACACTTGTCAGGGTAATAACCTCAGAACAGAGTGATGATTCACATGTCACTATGCTCGGGCTCAAGATGGATGATCCAACAGCTGGAAGGAACTATCGTAATAGAGCACCAGGCGGCTCTGATGATGTGGTGTACATAGAGAGAGCGGAGGACAATCTGAAACAGAAAGGAGTGGTACGCAGACAGTTTCCTGTTAGACTTGCCTTTGCTTGCACAATACACAAGGTTCAGGGAATGACAAGGACATCAGCTGTAGTGTCACTGAAACACATTTTTGAACCTGGCATGGCTTACGTAGCTATCAGTAGAGTGACCTCTCTCAGTGGACTGCACATGCTGGATCTGGATGAGAGTAAAATCTATGCCAACCCAGAAATCACTGGAGCCCTCGAGACCATGAGACTTGGATGACATGATGCCTCTTCTTCGTATCTCACAGACATCAAGCAGATGTGACACTCTGACCATTGTTCACCATAACACGGAAGGTTTGCCATCTCACATCAATGACATCAGAAGCCATCATGAACTGTGTCTTGCAGATGTTTTGTGTCTCACAGAAACTCACCTTCAAGGTTCCTTTGTTGCAGAGAGTCTCCACTTAGAGGGCTACAACATGTTCAAACGCAACAGACACCTGTCCTACACAAATGTTCAACAAATAGCCAACCGAGGTGGTGGTGGAGTTGCTGTTTATGTGAAGAGCCACCTTCAGGTGCGTGAGAAACAGTACGTACATAATGTAACCGACCTTGAGTTTGTTGCTCTGAAGGTAGAAGCCCCAGTGAGAGCCCTGATAGCAGCT
>JAHWDR010000086.1:0-69986 GCA_021346845.1 Apeltes quadracus
GTACACCCTAAACCCATTAAACAGTCAAAATGAAAAACAAAACACACAGTTCAAGATTCAGTTCAAATGTTCATATATTTAACACAAAAAGGTAAGCCAAGCATAAGAAAAGAAAATGTATTGTCTAAATTCCAAAAAAAGAAGAAATTAAAAAAAAGAGCAATCAAAAAAATATCCAACAAAAAAGGAATCCACCTCAGGTTTTTCAATAGTTTCATGAGCAGCAGATCATGATCTATGATGTCAAAGGCTGCGCTGAAATCCAAGAGCACCACCCCAACAACTGACCTCACGTCAATCTGTTTGAACCACTCATCACTAAGACACTTTCAGTGCAGTGCTTGTGGAGTAACCTGCTTTGTGTCCATGCTGTAGATCTGAGTTGTGGTTTTCTGCAAGATATTGCTGAACCTGCTTAAATATAATATCCTTCAAAAGTTTACTCAAAACAGGTAAGAAGCTTATAGGCCTACTGTTAGGACCTGTAAATGGCTCACTACAGTTCTTTGACAGAGGAGTAACCTTTGCAATTTTCCACAAATCAGGATCAGCACATTCCTTAAAACATAAATAAAACTAGCAGCGTTGAATGGGCTTTCGCCTCCCCTTGCGTGTTGGGGTGGGCTGCTCAAAAAACTCCCCAAATGACCCGGCTGCCGCAGAGGTCCACTGAAAGGGACTTGTGGGGAGGTTAGGGCGGGTAGCGGAGCGGCCACAGAACTATAGTTCCGAATGAACCGCCGATAAAAATTGGCAAAGCCCCAGGGTTGGGGCCAGTCCGCCACCGCTTTGGTCTTTGCAGGGTCCATCTGGATATTGCCGGCCTTGATGACGAAGCCCAGAAAAGAGGCACGCTGCTTGGAGTCGGGGATTCAGGCTCGGCACGTTCTGGGTTGGCTGGGTTCATGTTGGCCAGATTATACTGTCACGGGCAGTGCCGCCGGTGTGCAAGCGGAACCCAAACGCACGACCCAGACAGCGAGGGGAGAGACAGGTTGATTTATTCAAGAGCGAAGCAAGGTCAAAACCGGGATCTGTCAGCGGACAAACAATTTCCAAAATGGGCAGGCAGGGAATCCGTAGGTCGGGGCAGGCGAGAGTCAGAGCCGGGATGACGATCAGGAAGGCAGACAAACCCAAAAGGGGGCAGTAAGGTAACTCGGGGTCAATGGGCAGACTGGGTCAGGAGATCAGGAAACGAGGAACAACGCTGGAAAACTCGGTGTAACACACAAGACAATCTGACAGGGAACACAGAATGTGACAGGCCTAAATAGTGAGTGGTTGGTGAGGGGAGGCACCACAGGTGAGGGAAGGGATAACCAGGTGAAAGGAATTAGTTAACGATGTGGGAGGATCTGAAATTACAGGAGAGTTAGTGAGCATGCAGTGAAACTGAAAAATAAACTATTTTTTAAGTGGACAAATGTGTGACAAGAGAAGGATTATTGTCTGACAATCATAGGAATGTTTTCCAAATTAATTAAAATACACAGGCTGTTTTAACAAAGGCAAAAAGCCTCAACAGAAGAAAGAGGACTGAGACACCGGAGGAAAGGTTTTTACCAGCACAAACTGTGTCAACAAAGGAACAACGTATCTGATCTGTTCTACTTTTGGGAAGAATGTAGATTATCATTGCTCTTATTGCTCCTTATCAACAGGACTGATGGACAAATAAATTGCACAATTACTTAAGAAATTAAAGGGCTCTAACTTTTGAACATTATTATCCTCAATAACGTAAAACAAGTTTACGTTGTGAAAAAAGCTATTTTCAGCACTGCATTACTCATGAACCTCGGGTCTATTCAAAATTTGTTGAATGGATCATATCTTTAATTTAGAATGTGCCCGTAGACTGAGCAGCAGACTTGTCATTTTTCTCTATTTTGCTTTGTGTAAAAATGTTGTTGTTAATCTTTATATTCCAGCAATTATGAGCATATTCTTTCAAATTAAAGACCAAACCAAATTTACCATTTTTATGCCTTTGTATTTAAGTGAATAATCCAATTATATCCCAGATTAATATTTGCACTCAAGATTAATTTGATTTAACACTGTGCGTTCTGGAATCTGCTCATGTCATAAGAGGAGGAATATCCTTTCGGGTGCCCTGTTGGCTCCCAACGTTTCCACCCCATTCATACAGCAACCCTCCACATCAGTCCGCTGTTAAGTGACACGTCAGTTACCCAGAACCCTTTGTTGTTCCAACAAAGAATTGTTTTAGTCTTCTCTGTTGTAAAGAATGCCCGTGCATCTCTTACAGGTAAAAGCCAGTAAATTAGAATATTTTGAAAAACTTGATTTATTTCAGTAATTGCATTCAAAAGGTGTAACTTGTACATTATAGTTATTCATTGCACACAGACTGATGCATTCAAATGTTTATTTCATTTAATTTTGATGATTTGAAGTGGCAACAAAAATATATATAATATATATATATAATCCTGAGGGAAACTTCGGAGGGAACCAGCTACTAGATGGTTCGATTAGTCCCTATACTACTAATATATATATATAATATATGTATGTATAATATATATAATGCGCTTTCACCGCCGCGGCCCGGGTTCAATTCCCGGTCAGGGAATTCTATTTCATGGATCAAATTAGGCAAGGGTGTGCTTTGCCACAATTAACTGACTTAGTTTGCATAACTTTTTTTCTCTTAGTTCAGCAGCTAAAACTTCATGATCTCACCCCGCTGATGACTGAATTCTCAAAGATGGGAATATCTTGCTAACCATTTTAATTCATGCCAAGCATTACATGTGTTTACATTTTTGACCTAATGCTACAACCTAATTTGCATAAATCAGTCCCTGGTGGTCTAGTGTCTAGGATTTGGCGCTTTCACCGCCACGGCCCGGGTTCCATTCCTGGTCAGGGAACTTTGGCTTGAATTTTTAAGTAAAAACAAATATTACAGGAGTTTAAATGTTTGACCTAATGCTACAACCTAATTTGCATAAATCAGTCCCTGGTGGTCTAGTGGCTAGGATTCGGCGCTCTCACCGCCGCGGCCCGGGTTCAATTCCCGGTCAGGGAATTCTATTTCATGGATCAAATTAGGCAATGGTGTTCTTTGCCACAATAAACTGACTTAGTTTGCATAACTTTGTTTCTCTTAGTTCAGCAGCTAAAACTTCATGATCTCACCCCGCTGATGACTGAATTCTCAAAGATGGGAATGTCTTGCTAACCATTTTAATTCATGCCAAGCATTACATGTGTGTACATTTTTGACCTAATGCTACAACCTAATTTTCATAAATCAGTCCCTGGTGGTCTAGTGGCTAGGATTCGGCGCTTTCACAGCCGCGTCCCGGGTTCAATTCCCGGTCAGGGGATTCTATTTCATGGATCAAATTAGGCAAGGGTTTTCTTTGCCACAATTAACTGGCTTAGTTTGCATAACTTTGTTTCTCTTAGTCTAGCAGCTAAAACTTCATGATCTCACCCCGCTGATGACTGAATTCTCAAAGATGGGAATATCTTGCTAACCATTTTAATTAATGCAAAGCATTACATGTGTTTTGACCTAATGCTACAATCTAATTTGCATAAATCAGTCCCTGGTGGTCTAGTGGCTAGGATTCAGCGCTTTCACCATCGCGTCCCGGGTTCCATTCCCGGTCAGGGAACATTGGCTTGACTTTTTAAGTAAAAACAAATACTACAGGAGTTTAAATGTTTGACCTAATGCTACAACCTAATTTGCATGAATCAGTCCCTGGTGGTCTAGTGGCTAGGATTCGGCGCTCTCACCGCCGCGGCCCGGGTTCAATTCCCGTTCAGGGAATTATGTTTCATTGATCAAATTAGGCAAGGGTGTGCTTTGCCACAATTAACTGACTTAGTTTGCATAACTTTGTTTCTCTTAGTTCAGCAGCTAAAACTTCATGATCTCACCCCGCTGATGACTGAATTCTCAAAGATGGGAATATCTTGCTAACCATTTTAATTAATGCAAAGCATTACATGTGTTTTGACCTAATGCTACAATCTAATTTGCATAAATCAGTCCCTGGTGGTCTAGTGGCTAGGATTCAGCGCTTTCACCATCGCGTCCCGGGTTCCATTCCCGGTCAGGGAACATTGGCTTGACTTTTTAAGTAAAAACAAATACTACAGGAGTTTAAATGTTTGACCTAATGCTACAACCTAATTTGCATGAATCAGTCCCTGGTGGTCTAGTGGCTAGGATTCGGCGCTCTCACCGCCGCGGCCCGGGTTCAATTCCCGTTCAGGGAATTATGTTTCATTGATCAAATTAGGCAAGGGTGTGCTTTGCCACAATTAACTGACTTAGTTTGCATAACTTTGTTTCTCTTAGTTCAGCAGCTAAAACTTCATGATCTCACCCCGCTGATGACTGAATTCTCAAAGATGGGAATGTCTTGCTAACCATTTTAATTCATGCCAAGCATTACATGTGTTTACATTTTTGACCTAATGCTACAACCTAAATTGCATAAATCAGTCCCTGGTGGTCTAGTGGCTAGGATTTGGCGCTTTCACCGCCGCGGCCTGGCCCGATCAGGGAACTTTGGCTTGACTTTTTAAGTAAAAACAAATATTACAGGAGTTTAAATGTTTGACCTAATGCTACAACCTAATTTGCATAAATCAGTCCCTGGTGGTCTAGTGGCTAGGATTCGGCGCTTTCACCGCCGCGGCCCAGGTTCCATTCCCGTTCAGGGAACTTTGGCTTGACTTTTTAAGTAAAAACAAATATTACAGGAGTTTAAATGTTTGACCTAATGCTACAACCTAATTGGCATAAATCAGTCCCTGGTGGTCTAGTGGCTAGGATTCGGCGCTCTCACCGCCGCGGCCCGGGTTCAATTCCCGGTCAGGGAATTCTATTTCATGGATCAAATTAGGCAATGGTGTTCTTTGCCACAATAAACTGACTTAGTTTGCATAACTTTGTTTCTCTTAGTTCAGCAGCTAAAACTTCATGATCTCACCCCGCTGATGACTGAATTCTCAAAGATGGGAATGTCTTGCTAACCATTTTAATTCATGCCAAGCATTACATGTGTGTACATTTTTGACCTAATGCTACAACCTAATTTTCATAAATCAGTCCCTGGTGGTCTAGTGGCTAGGATTCGACGCTCTCACCGCCGCGGCCCGGGTTCCATTCCCGGTCAGGGAACTTTGGCTTGACTTTTTAAGTAAAAACAAATATTACAGGAGTTTAAATGTTTGACCTAATGCTACAACCTAATTTGCATAAATCAGTCCCTGGTGGTCTAGTGGCTAGGATTCGGCGCTCTCACCGCCGCGGCCCGGGTTCAATTCCCGGTCAGGGAATTCTATTTCATGGATTAAATTAGGCAAGGGTGTTCGTTGCCACAATTAACTGACTTAGTTTGCATAACTTTGTTTTTCTTAGTTCAGCAGCTAAAACTTCATGATCTCACCCCGCTGATGACTGAATTCTCAAAGATGGGAATATCTTGCTAACCATTTTAATTCATGCCAATCATTACATGTGTGTACATTTTTGACCTAATGCTACAACCTAATTTGCATAAATCAGTCCCTGGTGGTCTAGTGGCTAGGATTCGGCGCTCTCACCGCCGCGTCCCGGGTTCAATTCCCGGTCAGGGAATTATATTTCATTGATCAAATTAGGCAAGGGTGTGCTTTGCCACAATTAACTGACTTAGTTTGCATAACTTTGTTTCTCTTAGTTCAGCAGCTAAAACTTCATGATCTCACCCCGCTGATGACTGAATTCTCAAAGATGGGAATGTCTTGCTAACCATTTTAATTCATGCCAAGCATTACATGTGTTTACATTTTTGACCTAATGCTACAACCTAATTTGCATAAATCAGTCCCTGGTGGTCTAGTGGCTAGGATTTGGCGCTTTCACCGCCGCGGCCCGGCCCGGTCAGGGAACTTTGGCTTGACTTTTTAAGTAAAAACAAATATTACAGGAGTTTAAATGTTTGACCTAATGCTACAACCTAATTGGCATAAATCAGTCCCTGGATGTCTAGTGGCCAGGATTTGGCGCTTTCACCATCGCGTCCCGGGTTCCATTCCCGGTCAGGGAACATTGGCTTGACTTTTTAAGTAAAAACAAATACTACAGGAGTTTAAATGTTTGACCTAATGCTACAACCTAATTTGCATAAATCAGTCCCTGGTGGTCTAGTGGCTAGGATTCAGCGCTTTCACCATCGCGTCCCGGGTTCCATTCCCGGTCAGGGAACATTGGCTTGACTTTTTAAGTAAAAACAAATACTACAGGAGTTTAAATGTTTGACCTAATGCTACAACCTAATTTGCATGAATCAGTCCCTGGTGGTCTAGTGGCTAGGATTCGGCGCTCTCACCGCCGCGGCCCGGGTTCAATTCCCGTTCAGGGAATTATGTTTCATTGATCAAATTAGGCAAGGGTGTGCTTTGCCACAATTAACTGACTTAGTTTGCATAACTTTGTTTCTCTTAGTTCAGCAGCTAAAACTTCATGATCTCACCCCGCTGATGACTGAATTCTCAAAGATGGGAATGTCTTGCTAACCATTTTAATTCATGCCAAGCATTACATGTGTTTACATTTTTGAGCTAATGCTACAACCTAATTTGCATAAATCAGTCCCTGGTGGTCTAGTGGCTAGGATTTGGCGCTTTCACCGCCGCGGCCTGGCCCGATCAGGGAACTTTGGCTTGACTTTTTAAGTAAAAACAAATATTACAGGAGTTTAAATGTTTGACCTAATGCTACAACCTAATTTGCATAAATCAGTCCCTGGTGGTCTAGTGGCTAGGATTCGGCGCTTTCACCGCCGCGGCCCAGGTTCCATTCCCGTTCAGGGAACTTTGGCTTGACTTTTTAAGTAAAAACAAATATTACAGGAGTTTAAATGTTTGACCTAATGCTACAACCTAATTGGCATAAATCAGTCCCTGGTGGTCTAGTGGCTAGGATTCGGCGCTCTCACCGCCGCGGCCCGGGTTCAATTCCCGGTCAGGGAATTCTATTTCATGGATCAAATTAGGCAATGGTGTTCTTTGCCACAATAAACTGACTTAGTTTGCATAACTTTGTTTCTCTTAGTTCAGCAGCTAAAACTTCATGATCTCACCCCGCTGATGACTGAATTCTCAAAGATGGGAATGTCTTGCTAACCATTTTAATTCATGCCAAGCATTACATGTGTGTACATTTTTGACCTAATGCTACAACCTAATTTTCATAAATCAGTCCCTGGTGGTCTAGTGGCTAGGATTCGGCGCTCTCACCGCCGCGGCCCGGGTTCCATTCCCGGTCAGGGAATTATATTTCATTGATCAAATTAGGCAAGGGTGTGCTTTGCCACAATTAACTGACTTAGTTTGCATAACTTTGTTTCTCTTAGTTCAGCAGCTAAAACTTCATGATCTCACCCCGCTGATGACTGAATTCTCAAAGATGGGAATGTCTTGCTAACCATTTTAATTCATGCCAAGCATTACATGTGTTTACATTTTTGACCTAATGCTACAACCTAATTTGCATAAATCAGTCCCTGGTGGTCTAGTGGCTAGGAGCCCGGTCAGGGAACTTTGGCTTGACTTTTTAAGTAAAAACAAATATTACAGGAGTTTAAATGTTTGACCTAATGCTACAACCTAATTGGCATAAATCAGTCCCTGGATGTCTAGTGGCCAGGATTCGGCGCTTTCACCATCGCGTCCCGGGTTCCATTCCCGGTCAGGGAACATTGGCTTGACTTTTTAAGTAAAAACAAATACTACAGGAGTTTAAATGTTTGACCTAATGCTACAACCTAATTTGCATAAATCAGTCCCTGGTGGTCTAGTGGCTAGGATTCAGCGCTTTCACCGCCGCGGCCCGGGTTCCATTCCCGGTCAGGGAACTTTGGCTTGACTTTTTAAGTAAAAACAAATATTACAGGAGTTTAAATGTTTGACCTAATGCTACAACCTAATTTGCATAAATCAGTCCCTGGTGGTCTAGTGGCTAGGATTCGGCGCTCTCACCGCCGCGGCCCGGGTTCAATTCCCGGTCAGGGAAATATATTTCATTGATCAAATTAGGCAAGGGTGTGCTTTGCCACAATTAACTGACTTAGTTTGCATAACTTTGTTTCTCTTAGTTCAGCAGCTAAAACTTTATGATCTCACCCCGCTGATGACTGAATTGTCAAAGATGGGAATATCTTGCTAACCATTTTAATTCATGCCAAGCATTACATGTGTTTACATTTTTGACCTAATGCTACAACCTAATTTGCATAAATCAGTCCCTGGTGGTCTAGTGGCTAGGATTTGGCGCTTTCACCGCCGCGGCCTGGCCCGGTCAGGGAACTTTGGCTTGACTTTTTAAGTAAAAACAAATATTACAGGAGTTTAAATGTTTGACCTAATGCTACAACCTAATTTGCATAAATCAGTCCCTGGTGGTCTAGTGGCTAGGATTCGGCGCTCTCACCGCCGCGGCCCGGGTTCAATTCCCGGTCAGGGAATTATATTTCATTGATCAAATTAGGCAAGGGTGTGCTTTGCCACAATTAACTGACTTTGTTTGCATAACTTTGTTTCTCTTAGTTCAGCAGCTAAAACTTCATGATCTCACCCCGCTGATGACTGAATTCTCAAAGAAGGGAATATCTTGCTAACCATTTTAATTCATGCCAATCATTACATGTGTGTACATTTTTGACCTAATGCTACAACCTAATTTGCATAAATCAGTCCCTGGTGGTCTAGTGGCTAGGATTCGGCGCTCTCACCGCCGCGGCCCGGGTTCAATTCCCGGTCAGGGAATTCTATTTCATGGATCAAATTAGGCAATGGTGTTCTTTGCCACAATAAACTGACTTAGTTTGCATAACTTTGTTTCTCTTAGTTCAGCAGCTAAAACTTCATGATCTCACCCCGCTGATGACTGAATTCTCAAAGATGGGAATGTCTTGCTAACCATTTTAATTCATGCCAAGCATTACATGTGTGTACATTTTTGACCTAATGCTACAACCTAATTTTCATAAATCAGTCCCTGGTGGTCTAGTGGCTAGGATTCGGCGCTCTCACCGCCGCGGCCCGGGTTCCATTCCCGGTCAGGGAACTTTGGCTTGACTTTTTAAGTAAAAACAAATATTACAGGAGTTTAAATGTTTGACCTAATGCTACAACCTAATTTGCATAAATCAGTCCCTGGTGGTCTAGTGGCTAGGATTCGGCGCTCTCACCGCCGCGGCCCGGGTTCAATTCCCGGTCAGGGAATTCTATTTCATGGATTAAATTAGGCAAGGGTGTTCGTTGCCACAATTAACTGATTTAGTTTGCATAACTTTGTTTTTCTTAGTTCAGCAGCTAAAACTTCATGATCTCACCCCGCTGATGACTGAATTCTCAAAGATGGGAATATCTTGCTAACCATTTTAATTCATGCCAATCATTACATGTGTGTACATTTTTGACCTAATGCTACAACCTAATTTGCATAAATCAGTCCCTGGTGGTCTAGTGTCTAGGATTTGGCGCTTTCACCGCCACGGCCCGGGTTCCATTCCTGGTCAGGGAACTTTGGCTTGAATTTTTAAGTAAAAACAAATATTACAGGAGTTTAAATGTTTGACCTAATGCTACAACCTAATTTGCATAAATCAGTCCCTGGTGGTCTAGTGGCTAGGATTTGGCGCTTTCACCGCCGCGGCCCGGCCCGGTCAGGGAACTTTGGCTTGACTTTTTAAGTAAAAACAAATATTACAGGAGTTTAAATGTTTGACCTAATGCTACAACCTAATTGGCATAAATCAGTCCCTGGATGTCTAGTGGCCAGGATTTGGCGCTTTCACCATCGCGTCCCGGGTTCCATTCCCGGTCAGGGAACATTGGCTTGACTTTTTAAGTAAAAACAAATACTACAGGAGTTTAAATGTTTGACCTAATGCTACAACCTAATTTGCATAAATCAGTCCCTGGTGGTCTAGTGGCTAGGATTCAGCGCTTTCACCATCGCGTCCCGGGTTCCATTCCCGGTCAGGGAACATTGGCTTGACTTTTTAAGTAAAAACAAATACTACAGGAGTTTAAATGTTTGACCTAATGCTACAACCTAATTTGCATGAATCAGTCCCTGGTGGTCTAGTGGCTAGGATTCGGCGCTCTCACCGCCGCGGCCCGGGTTCAATTCCCGTTCAGGGAATTATGTTTCATTGATCAAATTAGGCAAGGGTGTGCTTTGCCACAATTAACTGACTTAGTTTGCATAACTTTGTTTCTCTTAGTTCAGCAGCTAAAACTTCATGATCTCACCCCGCTGATGACTGAATTCTCAAAGATGGGAATGTCTTGCTAACCATTTTAATTCATGCCAAGCATTACATGTGTTTACATTTTTGAGCTAATGCTACAACCTAATTTGCATAAATCAGTCCCTGGTGGTCTAGTGGCTAGGATTTGGCGCTTTCACCGCCGCGGCCTGGCCCGATCAGGGAACTTTGGCTTGACTTTTTAAGTAAAAACAAATATTACAGGAGTTTAAATGTTTGACCTAATGCTACAACCTAATTTGCATAAATCAGTCCCTGGTGGTCTAGTGGCTAGGATTCGGCGCTTTCACCGCCGCGGCCCAGGTTCCATTCCCGTTCAGGGAACTTTGGCTTGACTTTTTAAGTAAAAACAAATATTACAGGAGTTTAAATGTTTGACCTAATGCTACAACCTAATTGGCATAAATCAGTCCCTGGTGGTCTAGTGGCTAGGATTCGGCGCTCTCACCGCCGCGGCCCGGGTTCAATTCCCGGTCAGGGAATTCTATTTCATGGATCAAATTAGGCAATGGTGTTCTTTGCCACAATAAACTGACTTAGTTTGCATAACTTTGTTTCTCTTAGTTCAGCAGCTAAAACTTCATGATCTCACCCCGCTGATGACTGAATTCTCAAAGATGGGAATGTCTTGCTAACCATTTTAATTCATGCCAAGCATTACATGTGTGTACATTTTTGACCTAATGCTACAACCTAATTTTCATAAATCAGTCCCTGGTGGTCTAGTGGCTAGGATTCGGCGCTCTCACCGCCGCGGCCCGGGTTCCATTCCCGGTCAGGGAATTATATTTCATTGATCAAATTAGGCAAGGGTGTGCTTTGCCACAATTAACTGACTTAGTTTGCATAACTTTGTTTCTCTTAGTTCAGCAGCTAAAACTTCATGATCTCACCCCGCTGATGACTGAATTCTCAAAGATGGGAATGTCTTGCTAACCATTTTAATTCATGCCAAGCATTACATGTGTTTACATTTTTGACCTAATGCTACAACCTAATTTGCATAAATCAGTCCCTGGTGGTCTAGTGGCTAGGATTTGGCGCTTTCACCGCCGCGGCCCGGCCCGGTCAGGGAACTTTGGCTTGACTTTTTAAGTAAAAACAAATATTACAGGAGTTTAAATGTTTGACCTAATGCTACAACCTAATTGGCATAAATCAGTCCCTGGATGTCTAGTGGCCAGGATTCGGCGCTTTCACCATCGCGTCCCGGGTTCCATTCCCGGTCAGGGAACATTGGCTTGACTTTTTAAGTAAAAACAAATACTACAGGAGTTTAAATGTTTGACCTAATGCTACAACCTAATTTGCATAAATCAGTCCCTGGTGGTCTAGTGGCTAGGATTCAGCGCTTTCACCGCCGCGGCCCGGGTTCCATTCCCGGTCAGGGAACTTTGGCTTGACTTTTTAAGTAAAAACAAATATTACAGGAGTTTAAATGTTTGACCTAATGCTACAACCTAATTTGCATAAATCAGTCCCTGGTGGTCTAGTGGCTAGGATTCGGCGCTCTCACCGCCGCGGCCCGGGTTCAATTCCCGGTCAGGGAAATATATTTCATTGATCAAATTAGGCAAGGGTGTGCTTTGCCACAATTAACTGACTTAGTTTGCATAACTTTGTTTCTCTTAGTTCAGCAGCTAAAACTTTATGATCTCACCCCGCTGATGACTGAATTGTCAAAGATGGGAATATCTTGCTAACCATTTTAATTCATGCCAAGCATTACATGTGTTTACATTTTTGACCTAATGCTACAACCTAATTTGCATAAATCAGTCCCTGGTGGTCTAGTGGCTAGGATTTGGCGCTTTCACCGCCGCGGCCTGGCCCGGTCAGGGAACTTTGGCTTGACTTTTTAAGTAAAAACAAATATTACAGGAGTTTAAATGTTTGACCTAATGCTACAACCTAATTTGCATAAATCAGTCCCTGGTGGTCTAGTGGCTAGGATTCGGCGCTCTCACCGCCGCGGCCCGGGTTCAATTCCCGGTCAGGGAATTATATTTCATTGATCAAATTAGGCAAGGGTGTGCTTTGCCACAATTAACTGACTTTGTTTGCATAACTTTGTTTCTCTTAGTTCAGCAGCTAAAACTTCATGATCTCACCCCGCTGATGACTGAATTCTCAAAGAAGGGAATATCTTGCTAACCATTTTAATTCATGCCAATCATTACATGTGTGTACATTTTTGACCTAATGCTACAACCTAATTTGCATAAATCAGTCCCTGGTGGTCTAGTGGCTAGGATTCGGCGCTCTCACCGCCGCGGCCCGGGTTCAATTCCCGGTCAGGGAATTCTATTTCATGGATCAAATTAGGCAATGGTGTTCTTTGCCACAATAAACTGACTTAGTTTGCATAACTTTGTTTCTCTTAGTTCAGCAGCTAAAACTTCATGATCTCACCCCGCTGATGACTGAATTCTCAAAGATGGGAATGTCTTGCTAACCATTTTAATTCATGCCAAGCATTACATGTGTGTACATTTTTGACCTAATGCTACAACCTAATTTTCATAAATCAGTCCCTGGTGGTCTAGTGGCTAGGATTCGGCGCTCTCACCGCCGCGGCCCGGGTTCCATTCCCGGTCAGGGAACTTTGGCTTGACTTTTTAAGTAAAAACAAATATTACAGGAGTTTAAATGTTTGACCTAATGCTACAACCTAATTTGCATAAATCAGTCCCTGGTGGTCTAGTGGCTAGGATTCGGCGCTCTCACCGCCGCGGCCCGGGTTCAATTCCCGGTCAGGGAATTCTATTTCATGGATTAAATTAGGCAAGGGTGTTCGTTGCCACAATTAACTGACTTAGTTTGCATAACTTTGTTTTTCTTAGTTCAGCAGCTAAAACTTCATGATCTCACCCCGCTGATGACTGAATTCTCAAAGATGGGAATATCTTGCTAACCATTTTAATTCATGCCAATCATTACATGTGTGTACATTTTTGACCTAATGCTACAACCTAATTTGCATAAATCAGTCCCTGGTGGTCTAGTGTCTAGGATTTGGCGCTTTCACCGCCACGGCCCGGGTTCCATTCCTGGTCAGGGAACTTTGGCTTGAATTTTTAAGTAAAAACAAATATTACAGGAGTTTAAATGTTTGACCTAATGCTACAACCTAATTTGCATAAATCAGTCCCTGGTGGTCTAGTGGCTAGGATTCGGCGCTCTCACCGCCGCGGCCCGGGTTCAATTCCCGGTCAGGGAATTCTATTTCATGGATCAAATTAGGCAATGGTGTTCTTTGCCACAATAAACTGACTTAGTTTGCATAACTTTGTTTCTCTTAGTTCAGCAGCTAAAACTTCATGATCTCACCCCGCTGATGACTGAATTCTCAAAGATGGGAATGTCTTGCTAACCATTTTAATTCATGCCAAGCATTACATGTGTGTACATTTTTGACCTAATGCTACAACCTAATTTTCATAAATCAGTCCCTGGTGGTCTAGTGGCTAGGATTCGGCGCTTTCACAGCCGCGTCCCGGGTTCAATTCCCGGTCAGGGGATTCTATTTCATGGATCAAATTAGGCAAGGGTTTTCTTTGCCACAATTAACTGGCTTAGTTTGCATAACTTTGTTTCTCTTAGTCTAGCAGCTAAAACTTCATGATCTCACCCCGCTGATGACTGAATTCTCAAAGATGGGAATATCTTGCTAACCATTTTAATTAATGCAAAGCATTACATGTGTTTTGACCTAATGCTACAATCTAATTTGCATAAATCAGTCCCTGGTGGTCTAGTGGCTAGGATTCAGCGCTTTCACCATCGCGTCCCGGGTTCCATTCCCGGTCAGGGAACATTGGCTTGACTTTTTAAGTAAAAACAAATACTACAGGAGTTTAAATGTTTGACCTAATGCTACAACCTAATTTGCATGAATCAGTCCCTGGTGGTCTAGTGGCTAGGATTCGGCGCTCTCACCGCTGCGGCCCGGGTTCAATTCCCGTTCAGGGAATTATGTTTCATTGATCAAATTAGGCAAGGGTGTGCTTTGCCACAATTAACTGACTTAGTTTGCATAACTTTGTTTCTCTTAGTTCAGCAGCTAAAACTTCATGATCTCACCCCGCTGATGACTGAATTCTCAAAGATGGGAATATCTTGCTAACCATTTTAATTAATGCAAAGCATTACATGTGTTTTGACCTAATGCTACAATCTAATTTGCATAAATCAGTCCCTGGTGGTCTAGTGGCTAGGATTCAGCGCTTTCACCATCGCGTCCCGGGTTCCATTCCCGGTCAGGGAACATTGGCTTGACTTTTTAAGTAAAAACAAATACTACAGGAGTTTAAATGTTTGACCTAATGCTACAACCTAATTTGCATGAATCAGTCCCTGGTGGTCTAGTGGCTAGGATTCGGCGCTCTCACCGCCGCGGCCCGGGTTCAATTCCTGTTCAGGGAATTATGTTTCATTGATCAAATTAGGCAAGGGTGTGCTTTGCCACAATTAACTGACTTAGTTTGCATAACTTTGTTTCTCTTAGTTCAGCAGCTAAAACTTCATGATCTCACCCCGCTGATGACTGAATTCTCAAAGATGGGAATGTCTTGCTAACCATTTTAATTCATGCCAAGCATTACATGTGTTTACATTTTTGACCTAATGCTACAACCTAAATTGCATAAATCAGTCCCTGGTGGTCTAGTGGCTAGGATTTGGCGCTTTCACCGCCGCGGCCTGGCCCGATCAGGGAACTTTGGCTTGACTTTTTAAGTAAAAACAAATATTACAGGAGTTTAAATGTTTGACCTAATGCTACAACCTAATTTGCATAAATCAGTCCCTGGTGGTCTAGTGGCTAGGATTCGGCGCTTTCACCGCCGCGGCCCAGGTTCCATTCCCGTTCAGGGAACTTTGGCTTGACTTTTTAAGTAAAAACAAATATTACAGGAGTTTAAATGTTTGACCTAATGCTACAACCTAATTGGCATAAATCAGTCCCTGGTGGTCTAGTGGCTAGGATTCGGCGCTCTCACCGCCGCGGCCCGGGTTCAATTCCCGGTCAGGGAATTCTATTTCATGGATTAAATTAGGCAAGGGTGTTCGTTGCCACAATTAACTGACTTAGTTTGCATAACTTTGTTTTTCTTAGTTCAGCAGCTAAAACTTCATGATCTCACCCCGCTGATGACTGAATTCTCAAAGATGGGAATATCTTGCTAACCATTTTAATTCATGCCAATCATTACATGTGTGTACATTTTTGACCTAATGCTACAACCTAATTTGCATAAATCAGTCCCTGGTGGTCTAGTGGCTAGGATTCGGCGCTCTCACCGCCGCGTCCCGGGTTCAATTCCCGGTCAGGGAATTATATTTCATTGATCAAATTAGGCAAGGGTGTGCTTTGCCACAATTAACTGACTTAGTTTGCATAACTTTGTTTCTCTTAGTTCAGCAGCTAAAACTTCATGATCTCACCCCGCTGATGACTGAATTCTCAAAGATGGGAATGTCTTGCTAACCATTTTAATTCATGCCAAGCATTACATGTGTTTACATTTTTGACCTAATGCTACAACCTAATTTGCATAAATCAGTCCCTGGTGGTCTAGTGGCTAGGATTTGGCGCTTTCACCGCCGCGGCCCGGCCCGGTCAGGGAACTTTGGCTTGACTTTTTAAGTAAAAACAAATATTACAGGAGTTTAAATGTTTGACCTAATGCTACAACCTAATTGGCATAAATCAGTCCCTGGATGTCTAGTGGCCAGGATTTGGCGCTTTCACCATCGCGTCCCGGGTTCCATTCCCGGTCAGGGAACATTGGCTTGACTTTTTAAGTAAAAACAAATACTACAGGAGTTTAAATGTTTGACCTAATGCTACAACCTAATTTGCATAAATCAGTCCCTGGTGGTCTAGTGGCTAGGATTCAGCGCTTTCACCATCGCGTCCCGGGTTCCATTCCCGGTCAGGGAACATTGGCTTGACTTTTTAAGTAAAAACAAATACTACAGGAGTTTAAATGTTTGACCTAATGCTACAACCTAATTTGCATGAATCAGTCCCTGGTGGTCTAGTGGCTAGGATTCGGCGCTCTCACCGCCGCGGCCCGGGTTCAATTCCCGTTCAGGGAATTATGTTTCATTGATCAAATTAGGCAAGGGTGTGCTTTGCCACAATTAACTGACTTAGTTTGCATAACTTTGTTTCTCTTAGTTCAGCAGCTAAAACTTCATGATCTCACCCCGCTGATGACTGAATTCTCAAAGATGGGAATGTCTTGCTAACCATTTTAATTCATGCCAAGCATTACATGTGTTTACATTTTTGAGCTAATGCTACAACCTAATTTGCATAAATCAGTCCCTGGTGGTCTAGTGGCTAGGATTTGGCGCTTTCACCGCCGCGGCCTGGCCCGATCAGGGAACTTTGGCTTGACTTTTTAAGTAAAAACAAATATTACAGGAGTTTAAATGTTTGACCTAATGCTACAACCTAATTTGCATAAATCAGTCCCTGGTGGTCTAGTGGCTAGGATTCGGCGCTTTCACCGCCGCGGCCCAGGTTCCATTCCCGTTCAGGGAACTTTGGCTTGACTTTTTAAGTAAAAACAAATATTACAGGAGTTTAAATGTTTGACCTAATGCTACAACCTAATTGGCATAAATCAGTCCCTGGTGGTCTAGTGGCTAGGATTCGGCGCTCTCACCGCCGCGGCCCGGGTTCAATTCCCGGTCAGGGAATTCTATTTCATGGATCAAATTAGGCAATGGTGTTCTTTGCCACAATAAACTGACTTAGTTTGCATAACTTTGTTTCTCTTAGTTCAGCAGCTAAAACTTCATGATCTCACCCCGCTGATGACTGAATTCTCAAAGATGGGAATGTCTTGCTAACCATTTTAATTCATGCCAAGCATTACATGTGTGTACATTTTTGACCTAATGCTACAACCTAATTTTCATAAATCAGTCCCTGGTGGTCTAGTGGCTAGGATTCGGCGCTCTCACCGCCGCGGCCCGGGTTCCATTCCCGGTCAGGGAACTTTGGCTTGACTTTTTAAGTAAAAACAAATATTACAGGAGTTTAAATGTTTGACCTAATGCTACAACCTAATTTGCATAAATCAGTACCTGGTGGTCTAGTGGCTAGGATTCGGCGCTCTCACCGCCGCGGCCCGGGTTCAATTCCTGGTCAGGGAATTCTATTTCATGGATTAAATTAGGCAAGGGTGTTCGTTGCCACAATTAACTGACTTAGTTTGCATAACTTTGTTTTTCTTAGTTCAGCAGCTAAAACTTCATGATCTCACCCCG
This sequence comes from Apeltes quadracus, assembly GCA_021346845.1. Lineage (NCBI taxonomy): Eukaryota > Metazoa > Chordata > Actinopteri > Perciformes > Gasterosteidae > Apeltes > Apeltes quadracus. The sequence continues at coordinate 17,601 of JAHWDR010000086.1, forward strand.
CTGATGACTGAATTCTCAAAGATGGGAATATCTTGCTAACCATTTTAATTCATGCCAATCATTACATGTGTGTACATTTTTGACCTAATGCTACAACCTAATTTGCATAAATCAGTCCCTGGTGGTCTAGTGTCTAGGATTTGGCGCTTTCACCGCCACGGCCCGGGTTCCATTCCTGGTCAGGGAACTTTGGCTTGAATTTTTAAGTAAAAACAAATATTACAGGAGTTTAAATGTTTGACCTAATGCTACAACCTAATTTGCATAAATCAGTCCCTGGTGGTCTAGTGGCTAGGATTCGGCGCTCTCACCGCCGCGGCCCGGGTTCAATTCCCGGTCAGGGATTTCTATTTCATGGATCAAATTAGGCAATGGTGTTCTTTGCCACAATAAACTGACTTAGTTTGCATAACTTTGTTTCTCTTAGTTCAGCAGCTAAAACTTCATGATCTCACCCCGCTGATGACTGAATTCTCAAAGATGGGAATGTCTTGCTAACCATTTTAATTCATGCCAAGCATTACATGTGTGTACATTTTTGACCTAATGCTACAACCTAATTTTCATAAATCAGTCCCTGGTGGTCTAGTGGCTAGGATTCGGCGCTTTCACAGCCGCGTCCCGGGTTCAATTCCCGGTCAGGGGATTCTATTTCATGGATCAAATTAGGCAAGGGTTTTCTTTGCCACAATTAACTGGCTTAGTTTGCATAACTTTGTTTCTCTTAGTCTAGCAGCTAAAACTTCATGATCTCACCCCGCTGATGACTGAATTCTCAAAGATGGGAATATCTTGCTAACCATTTTAATTAATGCAAAGCATTACATGTGTTTTGACCTAATGCTACAATCTAATTTGCATAAATCAGTCCCTGGTGGTCTAGTGGCTAGGATTCAGCGCTTTCACCATCGCGTCCCGGGTTCCATTCCCGGTCAGGGAACATTGGCTTGACTTTTTAAGTAAAAACAAATACTACAGGAGTTTAAATGTTTGACCTAATGCTACAACCTAATTTGCATGAATCAGTCCCTGGTGGTCTAGTGGCTAGGATTCGGCGCTCTCACCGCTGCGGCCCGGGTTCAATTCCCGTTCAGGGAATTATGTTTCATTGATCAAATTAGGCAAGGGTGTGCTTTGCCACAATTAACTGACTTAGTTTGCATAACTTTGTTTCTCTTAGTTCAGCAGCTAAAACTTCATGATCTCACCCCGCTGATGACTGAATTCTCAAAGATGGGAATATCTTGCTAACCATTTTAATTAATGCAAAGCATTACATGTGTTTTGACCTAATGCTACAATCTAATTTGCATAAATCAGTCCCTGGTGGTCTAGTGGCTAGGATTCAGCGCTTTCACCATCGCGTCCCGGGTTCCATTCCCGGTCAGGGAACATTGGCTTGACTTTTTAAGTAAAAACAAATACTACAGGAGTTTAAATGTTTGACCTAATGCTACAACCTAATTTGCATGAATCAGTCCCTGGTGGTCTAGTGGCTAGGATTCGGCGCTCTCACCGCCGCGGCCCGGGTTCAATTCCCGTTCAGGGAATTATGTTTCATTGATCAAATTAGGCAAGGGTGTGCTTTGCCACAATTAACTGACTTAGTTTGCATAACTTTGTTTCTCTTAGTTCAGCAGCTAAAACTTCATGATCTCACCCCGCTGATGACTGAATTCTCAAAGATGGGAATGTCTTGCTAACCATTTTAATTCATGCCAAGCATTACATGTGTTTACATTTTTGACCTAATGCTACAACCTAAATTGCATAAATCAGTCCCTGGTGGTCTAGTGGCTAGGATTTGGCGCTTTCACCGCCGCGGCCTGGCCCGATCAGGGAACTTTGGCTTGACTTTTTAAGTAAAAACAAATATTACAGGAGTTTAAATGTTTGACCTAATGCTACAACCTAATTTGCATAAATCAGTCCCTGGTGGTCTAGTGGCTAGGATTCGGCGCTTTCACCGCCGCGGCCCAGGTTCCATTCCCGTTCAGGGAACTTTGGCTTGACTTTTTAAGTAAAAACAAATATTACAGGAGTTTAAATGTTTGACCTAATGCTACAACCTAATTGGCATAAATCAGTCCCTGGTGGTCTAGTGGCTAGGATTCGGCGCTCTCACCGCCGCGGCCCGGGTTCAATTCCCGGTCAGGGAATTCTATTTCATGGATCAAATTAGGCAATGGTGTTCTTTGCCACAATAAACTGACTTAGTTTGCATAACTTTGTTTCTCTTAGTTCAGCAGCTAAAACTTCATGATCTCACCCCGCTGATGACTGAATTCTCAAAGATGGGAATGTCTTGCTAACCATTTTAATTCATGCCAAGCATTACATGTGTGTACATTTTTGACCTAATGCTACAACCTAATTTTCATAAATCAGTCCCTGGTGGTCTAGTGGCTAGGATTCGACGCTCTCACCGCCGCGGCCCGGGTTCCATTCCCGGTCAGGGAACTTTGGCTTGACTTTTTAAGTAAAAACAAATATTACAGGAGTTTAAATGTTTGACCTAATGCTACAACCTAATTTGCATAAATCAGTCCCTGGTGGTCTAGTGGCTAGGATTCGGCGCTCTCACCGCCGCGGCCCGGGTTCAATTCCCGGTCAGGGAATTCTATTTCATGGATTAAATTAGGCAAGGGTGTTCGTTGCCACAATTAACTGACTTAGTTTGCATAACTTTGTTTTTCTTAGTTCAGCAGCTAAAACTTCATGATCTCACCCCGCTGATGACTGAATTCTCAAAGATGGGAATATCTTGCTAACCATTTTAATTCATGCCAATCATTACATGTGTGTACATTTTTGACCTAATGCTACAACCTAATTTGCATAAATCAGTCCCTGGTGGTCTAGTGGCTAGGATTCGGCGCTCTCACCGCCGCGTCCCGGGTTCAATTCCCGGTCAGGGAATTATATTTCATTGATCAAATTAGGCAAGGGTGTGCTTTGCCACAATTAACTGACTTAGTTTGCATAACTTTGTTTCTCTTAGTTCAGCAGCTAAAACTTCATGATCTCACCCCGCTGATGACTGAATTCTCAAAGATGGGAATGTCTTGCTAACCATTTTAATTCATGCCAAGCATTACATGTGTTTACATTTTTGACCTAATGCTACAACCTAATTTGCATAAATCAGTCCCTGGTGGTCTAGTGGCTAGGATTTGGCGCTTTCACCGCCGCGGCCCGGCCCGGTCAGGGAACTTTGGCTTGACTTTTTAAGTAAAAACAAATATTACAGGAGTTTAAATGTTTGACCTAATGCTACAACCTAATTGGCATAAATCAGTCCCTGGATGTCTAGTGGCCAGGATTTGGCGCTTTCACCATCGCGTCCCGGGTTCCATTCCCGGTCAGGGAACATTGGCTTGACTTTTTAAGTAAAAACAAATACTACAGGAGTTTAAATGTTTGACCTAATGCTACAACCTAATTTGCATAAATCAGTCCCTGGTGGTCTAGTGGCTAGGATTCAGCGCTTTCACCATCGCGTCCCGGGTTCCATTCCCGGTCAGGGAACATTGGCTTGACTTTTTAAGTAAAAACAAATACTACAGGAGTTTAAATGTTTGACCTAATGCTACAACCTAATTTGCATGAATCAGTCCCTGGTGGTCTAGTGGCTAGGATTCGGCGCTCTCACCGCCGCGGCCCGGGTTCAATTCCCGTTCAGGGAATTATGTTTCATTGATCAAATTAGGCAAGGGTGTGCTTTGCCACAATTAACTGACTTAGTTTGCATAACTTTGTTTCTCTTAGTTCAGCAGCTAAAACTTCATGATCTCACCCCGCTGATGACTGAATTCTCAAAGATGGGAATGTCTTGCTAACCATTTTAATTCATGCCAAGCATTACATGTGTTTACATTTTTGAGCTAATGCTACAACCTAATTTGCATAAATCAGTCCCTGGTGGTCTAGTGGCTAGGATTTGGCGCTTTCACCGCCGCGGCCTGGCCCGATCAGGGAACTTTGGCTTGACTTTTTAAGTAAAAACAAATATTACAGGAGTTTAAATGTTTGACCTAATGCTACAACCTAATTTGCATAAATCAGTCCCTGGTGGTCTAGTGGCTAGGATTCGGCGCTTTCACCGCCGCGGCCCAGGTTCCATTCCCGTTCAGGGAACTTTGGCTTGACTTTTTAAGTAAAAACAAATATTACAGGAGTTTAAATGTTTGACCTAATGCTACAACCTAATTGGCATAAATCAGTCCCTGGTGGTCTAGTGGCTAGGATTCGGCGCTCTCACCGCCGCGGCCCGGGTTCAATTCCCGGTCAGGGAATTCTATTTCATGGATCAAATTAGGCAATGGTGTTCTTTGCCACAATAAACTGACTTAGTTTGCATAACTTTGTTTCTCTTAGTTCAGCAGCTAAAACTTCATGATCTCACCCCGCTGATGACTGAATTCTCAAAGATGGGAATGTCTTGCTAACCATTTTAATTCATGCCAAGCATTACATGTGTGTACATTTTTGACCTAATGCTACAACCTAATTTTCATAAATCAGTCCCTGGTGGTCTAGTGGCTAGGATTCGGCGCTCTCACCGCCGCGGCCCGGGTTCCATTCCCGGTCAGGGAATTATATTTCATTGATCAAATTAGGCAAGGGTGTGCTTTGCCACAATTAACTGACTTAGTTTGCATAACTTTGTTTCTCTTAGTTCAGCAGCTAAAACTTCATGATCTCACCCCGCTGATGACTGAATTCTCAAAGATGGGAATGTCTTGCTAACCATTTTAATTCATGCCAAGCATTACATGTGTTTACATTTTTGACCTAATGCTACAACCTAATTTGCATAAATCAGTCCCTGGTGGTCTAGTGGCTAGGATTTGGCGCTTTCACCGCCGCGGCCCGGCCCGGTCAGGGAACTTTGGCTTGACTTTTTAAGTAAAAACAAATATTACAGGAGTTTAAATGTTTGACCTAATGCTACAACCTAATTGGCATAAATCAGTCCCTGGATGTCTAGTGGCCAGGATTCGGCGCTTTCACCATCGCGTCCCGGGTTCCATTCCCGGTCAGGGAACATTGGCTTGACTTTTTAAGTAAAAACAAATACTACAGGAGTTTAAATGTTTGACCTAATGCTACAACCTAATTTGCATAAATCAGTCCCTGGTGGTCTAGTGGCTAGGATTCAGCGCTTTCACCGCCGCGGCCCGGGTTCCATTCCCGGTCAGGGAACTTTGGCTTGACTTTTTAAGTAAAAACAAATATTACAGGCGTTTAAATGTTTGACCTAATGCTACAACCTAATTTGCATAAATCAGTCCCTGGTGGTCTAGTGGCTAGGATTCGGCGCTCTCACCGCCGCGGCCCGGGTTCAATTCCCGGTCAGGGAAATATATTTCATTGATCAAATTAGGCAAGGGTGTGCTTTGCCACAATTAACTGACTTAGTTTGCATAACTTTGTTTCTCTTAGTTCAGCAGCTAAAACTTTATGATCTCACCCCGCTGATGACTGAATTGTCAAAGATGGGAATATCTTGCTAACCATTTTAATTCATGCCAAGCATTACATGTGTTTACATTTTTGACCTAATGCTACAACCTAATTTGCATAAATCAGTCCCTGGTGGTCTAGTGGCTAGGATTTGGCGCTTTCACCGCCGCGGCCTGGCCCGGTCAGGGAACTTTGGCTTGACTTTTTAAGTAAAAACAAATATTACAGGAGTTTAAATGTTTGACCTAATGCTACAACCTAATTTGCATAAATCAGTCCCTGGTGGTCTAGTGGCTAGGATTCGGCGCTCTCACCGCCGCGGCCCGGGTTCAATTCCCGGTCAGGGAATTATATTTCATTGATCAAATTAGGCAAGGGTGTGCTTTGCCACAATTAACTGACTTTGTTTGCATAACTTTGTTTCTCTTAGTTCAGCAGCTAAAACTTCATGATCTCACCCCGCTGATGACTGAATTCTCAAAGAAGGGAATATCTTGCTAACCATTTTAATTCATGCCAATCATTACATGTGTGTACATTTTTGACCTAATGCTACAACCTAATTTGCATAAATCAGTCCCTGGTGGTCTAGTGGCTAGGATTCGGCGCTCTCACCGCCGCGGCCCGGGTTCAATTCCCGGTCAGGGAATTCTATTTCATGGATCAAATTAGGCAATGGTGTTCTTTGCCACAATAAACTGACTTAGTTTGCATAACTTTGTTTCTCTTAGTTCAGCAGCTAAAACTTCATGATCTCACCCCGCTGATGACTGAATTCTCAAAGATGGGAATGTCTTGCTAACCATTTTAATTCATGCCAAGCATTACATGTGTGTACATTTTTGACCTAATGCTACAACCTAATTTTCATAAATCAGTCCCTGGTGGTCTAGTGGCTAGGATTCGGCGCTCTCACCGCCGCGGCCCGGGTTCCATTCCCGGTCAGGGAACTTTGGCTTGACTTTTTAAGTAAAAACAAATATTACAGGAGTTTAAATGTTTGACCTAATGCTACAACCTAATTTGCATAAATCAGTCCCTGGTGGTCTAGTGGCTAGGATTCGGCGCTCTCACCGCCGCGGCCCGGGTTCAATTCCCGGTCAGGGAATTCTATTTCATGGATTAAATTAGGCAAGGGTGTTCGTTGCCACAATTAACTGACTTAGTTTGCATAACTTTGTTTTTCTTAGTTCAGCAGCTAAAACTTCATGATCTCACCCCGCTGATGACTGAATTCTCAAAGATGGGAATATCTTGCTAACCATTTTAATTCATGCCAATCATTACATGTGTGTACATTTTTGACCTAATGCTACAACCTAATTTGCATAAATCAGTCCCTGGTGGTCTAGTGGCTAGGATTCGGCGCTCTCACCGCCGCGGCCCGGGTTCAATTCCCGGTCAGGGAATTATATTTCATTGATCAAATTAGGCAAGGGTGTGCTTTGCCACAATTAACTGACTTAGTTTGCATAACTTTGTTTCTCTTAGTTCAGCAGCTAAAACTTCATGATCTCACCCCGCTGATGACTGAATTCTCAAAGATGGGAATGTCTTGCTAACCATTTTAATTCATGCCAAGCATTACATGTGTTTACATTTTTGACCTAATGCTACAACCTAATTTGCATAAATCAGTCCCTGGTGGTCTAGTGGCTAGGATTTGGCGCTTTCACCGCCGCGGCCCGGCCCGGTCAGGGAACTTTGGCTTGACTTTTTAAGTAAAAACAAATATTACAGGAGTTTAAATGTTTGACCTAATGCTACAACCTAATTGGCATAAATCAGTCCCTGGATGTCTAGTGGCCAGGATTCGGCGCTTTCACCATCGCGTCCCGGGTTCCATTCCCGGTCAGGGAACATTGGCTTGACTTTTTAAGTAAAAACAAATACTACAGGAGTTTAAATGTTTGACCTAATGCTACAACCTAATTTGCATAAATCAGTCCCTGGTGGTCTAGTGGCTAGGATTCAGCGCTTTCACCGCCGCGGCCCGGGTTCCATTCCCGGTCAGGGAACTTTGGCTTGACTTTTTAAGTAAAAACAAATATTACAGGAGTTTAAATGTTTGACCTAATGCTACAACCTAATTTGCATAAATCAGTCCCTGGTGGTCTAGTGGCTAGGATTCGGCGCTCTCACCGCCGCGGCCCGGGTTCAATTCCCGGTCAGGGAAATATATTTCATTGATCAAATTAGGCAAGGGTGTGCTTTGCCACAATTAACTGACTTAGTTTGCATAACTTTGTTTCTCTTAGTTCAGCAGCTAAAACTTTATGATCTCACCCCGCTGATGACTGAATTGTCAAAGATGGGAATATCTTGCTAACCATTTTAATTCATGCCAAGCATTACATGTGTTTACATTTTTGACCTAATGCTACAACCTAATTTGCATAAATCAGTCCCTGGTGGTCTAGTGGCTAGGATTTGGCGCTTTCACCGCCGCGGCCTGGCCCGGTCAGGGAACTTTGGCTTGACTTTTTAAGTAAAAACAAATATTACAGGAGTTTAAATGTTTGACCTAATGCTACAACCTAATTTGCATAAATCAGTCCCTGGTGGTCTAGTGGCTAGGATTCGGCGCTCTCACCGCCGCGGCCCGGGTTCAATTCCCGGTCAGGGAATTATATTTCATTGATCAAATTAGGCAAGGGTGTGCTTTGCCACAATTAACTGACTTTGTTTGCATAACTTTGTTTCTCTTAGTTCAGCAGCTAAAACTTCATGATCTCACCCCGCTGATGACTGAATTCTCAAAGATGGGAATATCTTGCTAACCATTTTAATTCATGCCAATCATTACATGTGTGTACATTTTTGACCTAATGCTACAACCTAATTTGCATAAATCAGTCCCTGGTGGTCTAGTGGCTAGGATTCGGCGCTCTCACCGCCGCGGCCCGGGTTCAATTCCCGGTCAGGGAATTCTATTTCATGGATCAAATTAGGCAATGGTGTTCTTTGCCACAATAAACTGACTTAGTTTGCATAACTTTGTTTCTCTTTGTTCAGCAGCTAAAACTTCATGATCTCACCCCGCTGATGACTGAATTCTCAAAGACGGGAATGTCTTGCTAACCATTTTAATTCATGCCAAGCATTACATGTGTGTACATTTTTGACCTAATGCTACAACCTAATTTTCATAAATCAGTCCCTGGTGGTCTAGTGGCTAGGATTCGGCGCTCTCACCGCCGCGGCCCGGGTTCCATTCCCGGTCAGGGAACTTTGGCTTGACTTTTTAAGTAAAAACAAATATTACAGGAGTTTAAATGTTTGACCTAATGCTACAACCTAATTTGCATAAATCAGTCCCTGGTGGTCTAGTGGCTAGGATTCGGCGCTCTCACCGCCGCGGCCCGGGTTCAATTCCCGGTCAGGGAATTCTATTTCATGGATTAAATTAGGCAAGGGTGTTCGTTGCCACAATTAACTGACTTAGTTTGCATAACTTTGTTTTTCTTAGTTCAGCAGCTAAAACTTCATGATCTCACCCCGCTGATGACTGAATTCTCAAAGATGGGAATATCTTGCTAACCATTTTAATTCATGCCAATCATTACATGTGTGTACATTTTTGACCTAATGCTACAACCTAATTTGCATAAATCAGTCCCTGGTGGTCTAGTGGCTAGGATTCGGCGCTCTCACCGCCGCGGCCCGGGTTCAATTCCCGGTCAGGGAATTATATTTCATTGATCAAATTAGGCAAGGGTGTGCTTTGCCACAATTAACTGACTTAGTTTGCATAACTTTGTTTCTCTTAGTTCAGCAGCTAAAACTTCATGATCTCACCCCGCTGATGACTGAATTCTCAAAGATGGGAATGTCTTGCTAACCATTTTAATTCATGCCAAGCATTACATGTGTTTACATTTTTGACCTAATGCTACAACCTAATTTGCATAAATCAGTCCCTGGTGGTCTAGTGGCTAGGATTTGGCGCTTTCACCGCCGCGGCCCGGCCCGGTCAGGGAACTTTGGCTTGACTTTTTAAGTAAAAACAAATATTACAGGAGTTTAAATGTTTGACCTAATGCTACAACCTAATTGGCATAAATCAGTCCCTGGATGTCTAGTGGCCAGGATTCGGCGCTTTCACCATCGCGTCCCGGGTTCCATTCCCGGTCAGGGAACATTGGCTTGACTTTTTAAGTAAAAACAAATACTACAGGAGTTTAAATGTTTGACCTAATGCTACAACCTAATTTGCATAAATCAGTCCCTGGTGGTCTAGTGGCTAGGATTCAGCGCTTTCACCGCCGCGGCCCGGGTTCCATTCCCGGTCAGGGAACTTTGGCTTGACTTTTTAAGTAAAAACAAATATTACAGGAGTTTAAATGTTTGACCTAATGCTACAACCTAATTTGCATAAATCAGTCCCTGGTGGTCTAGTGGCTAGGATTCGGCGCTCTCACCGCCGCGGCCCGGGTTCAATTCCCGGTCAGGGAAATATATTTCATTGATCAAATTAGGCAAGGGTGTGCTTTGCCACAATTAACTGACTTAGTTTGCATAACTTTGTTTCTCTTAGTTCAGCAGCTAAAACTTTATGATCTCACCCCGCTGATGACTGAATTGTCAAAGATGGGAATATCTTGCTAACCATTTTAATTCATGCCAAGCATTACATGTGTTTACATTTTTGACCTAATGCTACAACCTAATTTGCATAAATCAGTCCCTGGTGGTCTAGTGGCTAGGATTTGGCGCTTTCACCGCCGCGGCCTGGCCCGGTCAGGGAACTTTGGCTTGACTTTTTAAGTAAAAACAAATATTACAGGAGTTTAAATGTTTGACCTAATGCTACAACCTAATTTGCATAAATCAGTCCCTGGTGGTCTAGTGGCTAGGATTCGGCGCTCTCACCGCCGCGGCCCGGGTTCAATTCCCGGTCAGGGAATTATATTTCATTGATCAAATTAGGCAAGGGTGTGCTTTGCCACAATTAACTGACTTAGTTTGCATAACTTTGTTTCTCTTAGTTCAGCAGCTAAAACTTCATGATCTCACCCCGCTGATGACTGAATTCTCAAAGATGGGAATATCTTGCTAACCATTTTAATTCATGCCAATCATTACATGTGTGTACATTTTTGACCTAATGCTACAACCTAATTTGCATAAATCAGTCCCTGGTGGTCTAGTGGCTAGGATTCGGCGCTCTCACCGCCGCGGCCCGGGTTCAATTCCCGGTCAGGGAATTATATTTCATTGATCAAATTAGGCAAGGGTGTGCTTTGCCACAATTAACTGACTTAGTTTGCATAACTTTGTTTCTCTTAGTTCAGCAGCTAAAACTTTATGATCTCACCCCGCTGATGACTGAATTGTCAAAGATGGGAATATCTTGCTAACCATTTTAATTCATGCCAAGCATTACATGTGTTTACATTTTTGACCTAATGCTACAACCTAATTTGCATAAATCAGTCCCTGGTGGTCTAGTGGCTAGGATTTGGCGCTTTCACCGCCGCGGCCTGGCCCGGTCAGGGAACTTTGGCTTGACTTTTTAAGTAAAAACAAATATTACAGGAGTTTAAATGTTTGACCTAATGCTACAACCTAATTTGCATAAATCAGTCCCTGGTGGTCTAGTGGCTAGGATTCGGCGCTCTCACCGCCGCGGCCCGGGTTCAATTCCCGGTCAGGGAATTATATTTCATTGATCAAATTAGGCAAGGGTGTGCTTTGCCACAATTAACTGACTTTGTTTGCATAACTTTGTTTCTCTTAGTTCAGCAGCTAAAACTTCATGATCTCACCCCGCTGATGACTGAATTCTCAAAGATGGGAATATCTTGCTAACCATTTTAATTCATGCCAATCATTACATGTGTGTACATTTTTGACCTAATGCTACAACCTAATTTGCATAAATCAGTCCCTGGTGGTCTAGTGGCTAGGATTCGGCGCTCTCACCGCCGCGGCCCGGGTTCAATTCCCGGTCAGGGAATTATATTTCATTGATCAAATTAGGCAAGGGTGTGCTTTGCCACAATTAACTGACTTAGTTTGCATAACTTTGTTTCTCTTAGTTCAGCAGCTAAAACTTTATGATCTCACCCCGCTGATGACTGAATTGTCAAAGATGGGAATATCTTGCTAACCATTTTAATTCATGCCAAGCATTACATGTGTTTACATTTTTGACCTAATGCTACAACCTAATTTGCATAAATCAGTCCCTGGTGGTCTAGTGGCTAGGATTTGGCGCTTTCACCGCCGCGGCCTGGCCCGGTCAGGGAACTTTGGCTTGACTTTTTAAGTAAAAACAAATATTACAGGAGTTTAAATGTTTGACCTAATGCTACAACCTAATTTGCATAAATCAGTCCCTGGTGGTCTAGTGGCTAGGATTCGGCGCTCTCACCGCCGCGGCACGGGTTCAATTCCCGGTCAGGGAATTATATTTCATTGATCAAATTAGGCAAGGGTGTGCTTTGCCACAATTAACTGACTTAGTTTGCATAACTTTGTTTCTCTTAGTTCAGCAGCTAAAACTTCATGATCTCACCCCGCTGATGACTGAATTCTCAAAGATGGGAATATCTTGCTAACCATTTTAATTCATGCCAATCATTACATGTGTGTACATTTTTGACCTAATGCTACAACCTAATTTGCATAAATCAGTCCCTGGTGGTCTAGTGGCTAGGATTCGGCGCTCTCACCGCCGCGGCCCGGGTTCAATTCCCGGTCAGGGAATTATATTTCATTGATCAAATTAGGCAAGGGTGTGCTTTGCCACAATTAACTGACTTAGTTTGCATAACTTTGTTTCTCTTAGTTCAGCAGCTAAAACTTCATGATCTCACCCCGCTGATGACTGAATTCTCAAAGATGGGAATATCTTGCTAACCATTTTAATTCATGCCAATCATTACATGTGTGTACATTTTTGACCTAATGCTACAACCTAATTTGCATAAATCAGTCCCTGGTGGTCTAGTGGCTAGGATTCGGCGCTCTCACCGCCGCGGCCCGGGTTCAATTCCCGGTCAGGGAATTATATTTCATTGATCAAATTAGGCAAGGGTGTGCTTTGCCACAATTAACTGACTTAGTTTGCATAACTTTGTTTCTCTTAGTTCAGCAGCTAAAACTTTATGATCTCACCCCGCTGATGACTGAATTGTCAAAGATGGCAATATCTTGCTAACCATTTTAATTCATGCCAAGCCTTACATGTGTTTACATTTTTGACCTAATGCTACAACCTAATTTGCATAAATCAGTCCCTGGTGGTCTAGTGGCTAGGATTTGGCGCTTTCACCGCCGCGGCCTGGCCCGGTCAGGGAACTTTGGCTTGACTTTTTAAGTAAAAACAAATATTACAGGAGTTTAAATGTTTGACCTAATGCTACAACCTAATTTGCATAAATCAGTCCCTGGAGGTCTAGTGGCTAGGATTCGGCGCTCTCACCGCCGCGGCCCGGGTTCAATTCCCGGTCAGGGAATTCTATTTCATGGATCAAATTAGGCAAGGGTGTGCTTTGCCACAATTAACTGACTTAGTTTGCATAACTTTGTTTCTCTTAGTTCAGCAGCTAAAACTTATGATCTCACCCCGCTGATGACTGAATTCTCAAAGATGGGCAATATCTTGCTAACCATTTTAATTCATGCCAAGCATTACATGTGTTTACATTTTTGACCTAATGCTACAACCTAATTTGCATAAATCAGTCCCTGGTGGTCTAGTGTCTAGGATCCCGGTCAGGGAACTTTGGCTTGAATTTTTAAGTAAAAACAAATATTACAGGAGTTTAAATGTTTGACCTAATGCTACAACCTAATTTGCATAAATCAGTCCCTGGTGGTCTAGTGGCTAGGATTCGGCGCTCTCACCGCCGCGGCCCGGGTTCAATTCCCGGTCAGGGAATTATATTTCATTGATTCAAATTAGGCAAGGGTGTGCTTTGCCACAATTAACTGACTTCAGTTTGCAGTACCTTTGTTTCTCTTAGTTCAGCAGCTAAAACTTTCATGATCTCACCCCGCTGATGACTGAATTCTCAAAGATGGGAATATCTTGCTAACCATTTTAATTCATGCCAAGCATTACATGTGTTTACATTTTTGACCTAATGCTACAACCTAATTTGCATAAATCAGTCCCTGGTGGTCTAGTGTCTAGGAGCCCGGTCAGGGAACTTTGGCTTGACTTTTTAAGTAAAAACAAATATTACAGGAGTTTAAATGTTTGACCTAATGCTACAACCTAATTTGCATAAATCAGTCCCTGGTGGTCTAGTGGCTAGGATTCGGCGCTCTCACCGCCGCGGCCCGGGTTCAATTCCCGGTCAGGGAATTATATTTCATTGATCAAATTAGGCAAGGGTGTGCTTTGCCACAATTAACTGACTTAGTTTGCATAACTTTGTTTCTCTTAGTTCAGCAGCTAAAACTTCATGATCTCACCCCGCTGATGACTGAATTCTCAAAGATGGGAATATCTTGCTAACCATTTTAATTCATGCCAATCATTACATGTGTGTACATTTTTGACCTAATGCTACAACCTAATTTGCATAAATCAGTCCCTGGTGGTCTAGTGGCTAGGATTCGGCGCTCTCACCGCCGCGGCCCGGGTTCAATTCCCGGTCAGGGAATTATATTTCATTGATCAAATTAGGCAAGGGTGTGCTTTGCCACAATTAACTGACTTAGTTTGCATAACTTTGTTTCTCTTAGTTCAGCAGCTAAAACTTTATGATCTCACCCCGCTGATGACTGAATTGTCAAAGATGGGAATATCTTGCTAACCATTTTAATTCATGCCAAGCATTACATGTGTTTACATTTTTGACCTAATGCTACAACCTAATTTGCATAAATCAGTCCCTGGTGGTCTAGTGTCTAGGATTTGGCGCTTTCACCGCCACGGCCCGGGTTCCATTCCCGGTCAGGGAACTTTGGCTTGACTTTTTAAGTAAAAACAAATATTACAGGAGTTTAAATGTTTGACCTAATGCTACAACCTAATTTGCATAAATCAGTCCCTGGTGGTCTAGTGGCTAGGATTCGGCGCTCTCACCGCCGCGGCCCGGGTTCAATTCCCGGTCAGGGAATTCTATTTCATGGATCAAATTAGGCAAGGGTGTGCTTTGCCACAATTAACTGACTTAGTTTGCAGTACCTTTGTTTCTCTTAGTTCAGCAGCTAAAACTTCATGATCTCACCCCGCTGATGACTGAATTCTCAAAGATGGGAATATCTTGCTAACCATTTTAATTCATGCCAAGCATTACATGTGTTTACATTTTTGACCTAATGCTACAACCTAATTTGCATAAATCAGTCCCTGGTGGTCTAGTGTCTAGGATTTGGCGCTTTCACCGCCACGGCCCGGGTTCCATTCCCGGTCAGGGAACTTTGGCTTGAATTTTTAAGTAAAAACAAATATTACAGGAGTTTAAATGTTTGACCTAATGCTACAACCTAATTTGCATAAATCAGTCCCTGGTGGTCTAGTGGCTAGGATTCGGCGCTCTCACCGCCGCGGCCCGGGTTCAATTCCCGGTCAGGGAATTCTATTTCATGGATTCAAATTAGGCAAGGGTGTGCTTTGCCACAATTAACTGACTCAGTTTGCAGTACCTTTGTTTCTCTTAGTTCAGCAGCTAAAACTTCATGATCTCACCCCGCTGATGACTGAATTCTCAAAGATGGGAATATCTTGCTAACCATTTTAATTCATGCCAAGCATTACATGTGTTTACATTTTTGACCTAATGCTACAACCTAATTTGCATAAATCAGTCCCTGGTGGTCTAGTGTCTAGGATTTGGCGCTTTCACCGCCACGGCCCGGGTTCCATTCCCGGTCAGGGAACTTTGGCTTGAATTTTTAAGTAAAAACAAATATTACAGGAGTTTAAATGTTTGACCTAATGCTACAACCTAATTTGCATAAATCAGTCCCTGGTGGTCTAGTGGCTAGGATTCGGCGCTCTCACCGCCGCGGCCCGGGTTCAATTCCCGGTCAGGGAATTCTATTTCATGGATTAAATTAGGCAAGGGTGTGCTTTGCCACAATTAACTGACTCAGTTTGCGTACCTTTGTTTCTCTTAGTTCAGCAGCTAAAACTTCATGATCTCACCCCGCTGATGACTGAATTCTCAAAGATGGGAATATCTTGCTAACCATTTTAATTCATGCCAAGCATTACATGTGTTTACATTTTTGACCTAATGCTACAACCTAATTTGCATAAATCAGTCCCTGGTGGTCTAGTGTCTAGGATTTGGCGCTTTCACCGCCACGGCCCGGGTTCCATTCCCGGTCAGGGAACTTTGGCTTGAATTTTTAAGTAAAAACAAATATTACAGGAGTTTAAATGTTTGACCTAATGCTACAACCTAATTTGCATAAATCAGTCCCTGGTGGTCTAGTGGCTAGGATTCGGCGCTCTCACCGCCGCGGCCCGGGTTCAATTCCCGGTCAGGGAATTCTATTTCATGGATTAAATTAGGCAAGGGTGTGCTTTGCCACAATTAACTGACTCAGTTTGCGTACCTTTGTTTCTCTTAGTTCAGCAGCTAAAACTTCATGATCTCACCCCGCTGATGACTGAATTCTCAAAGATGGGAATATCTTGCTAACCATTTTAATTCATGCCAAGCATTACATGTGTTTACATTTTTGACCTAATGCTACAACCTAATTTGCATAAATCAGTCCCTGGTGGTCTAGTGTCTAGGATTTGGCGCTTTCACCGCCACGGCCCGGGTTCCATTCCCGGTCAGGGAACTTTGGCTTGAATTTTTAAGTAAAAACAAATATTACAGGAGTTTAAATGTTTGACCTAATGCTACAACCTAATTTGCATAAATCAGTCCCTGGTGGTCTAGTGGCTAGGATTCGGCGCTCTCACCGCCGCGGCCCGGGTTCAATTCCCGGTCAGGGAATTCTATTTCATGGATTAAATTAGGCAAGGGTGTGCTTTGCCACAATTAACTGACTCAGTTTGCGTACCTTTGTTTCTCTTAGTTCAGCAGCTAAAACTTCATGATCTCACCCCGCTGATGACTGAATTCTCAAAGATGGGAATATCTTGCTAACCATTTTAATTCATGCCAAGCATTACATGTGTTTACATTTTTGACCTAATGCTACAACCTAATTTGCATAAATCAGTCCCTGGTGGTCTAGTGTCTAGGATTTGGCGCTTTCACCGCCACGGCCCGGGTTCCATTC
The DNA here is from genome assembly GCA_021346845.1 of Apeltes quadracus. Taxonomy (NCBI): domain Eukaryota; kingdom Metazoa; phylum Chordata; class Actinopteri; order Perciformes; family Gasterosteidae; genus Apeltes; species Apeltes quadracus. Next base: position 34,272 of record JAHWDR010000086.1, read on the forward strand.
CCGGTCAGGGAACTTTGGCTTGAATTTTTAAGTAAAAACAAATATTACAGGAGTTTAAATGTTTGACCTAATGCTACAACCTAATTTGCATAAATCAGTCCCTGGTGGTCTAGTGGCTAGGATTCGGCGCTCTCACCGCCGCGGCCCGGGTTCAATTCCCGGTCAGGGAATTCTATTTCATGGATTAAATTAGGCAAGGGTGTGCTTTGCCACAATTAACTGACTCAGTTTGCGTACCTTTGTTTCTCTTAGTTCAGCAGCTAAAACTTCATGATCTCACCCCGCTGATGACTGAATTCTCAAAGATGGGAATATCTTGCTAACCATTTTAATTCATGCCAAGCATTACATGTGTTTACATTTTTGACCTAATGCTACAACCTAATTTGCATAAATCAGTCCCTGGTGGTCTAGTGTCTAGGATTTGGCGCTTTCACCGCCACGGCCCGGGTTCCATTCCCGGTCAGGGAACTTTGGCTTGAATTTTTAAGTAAAAACAAATATTACAGGAGTTTAAATGTTTGACCTAATGCTACAACCTAATTTGCATAAATCAGTCCCTGGTGGTCTAGTGGCTAGGATTCGGCGCTCTCACCGCCGCGGCCCGGGTTCAATTCCCGGTCAGGGAATTCTATTTCATGGATTAAATTAGGCAAGGGTGTGCTTTGCCACAATTAACTGACTCAGTTTGCGTACCTTTGTTTCTCTTAGTTCAGCAGCTAAAACTTCATGATCTCACCCCGCTGATGACTGAATTCTCAAAGATGGGAATATCTTGCTAACCATTTTAATTCATGCCAAGCATTACATGTGTTTACATTTTTGACCTAATGCTACAACCTAATTTGCATAAATCAGTCCCTGGTGGTCTAGTGTCTAGGATTTGGCGCTTTCACCGCCACGGCCCGGGTTCCATTCCCGGTCAGGGAACTTTGGCTTGAATTTTTAAGTAAAAACAAATATTACAGGAGTTTAAATGTTTGACCTAATGCTACAACCTAATTTGCATAAATCAGTCCCTGGTGGTCTAGTGGCTAGGATTCGGCGCTCTCACCGCCGCGGCCCGGGTTCAATTCCCGGTCAGGGAATTCTATTTCATGGATTAAATTAGGCAAGGGTGTGCTTTGCCACAATTAACTGACTCAGTTTGCGTACCTTTGTTTCTCTTAGTTCAGCAGCTAAAACTTCATGATCTCACCCCGCTGATGACTGAATTCTCAAAGATGGGAATATCTTGCTAACCATTTTAATTCATGCCAAGCATTACATGTGTTTACATTTTTGACCTAATGCTACAACCTAATTTGCATAAATCAGTCCCTGGTGGTCTAGTGGCTAGGATTTGGCGCTTTCACCGCCACGGCCCGGGTTCCATTCCCGGTCAGGGAACTTTGGCTTGACTTTTTAAGTAAAAACAAATATTACAGGAGTTTAAATGTTTGACCTAATGCTACAACCTAATTTGCATAAATCAGTCCCTGGTGGTCTAGTGGCTAGGATTCGGCGCTCTCACCGCCGCGGCCCGGGTTCAATTCCCGGTCAGGGAATTCTATTTCATGGATTCAAATTAGGCAAGGGTGTGCTTTGCCACAATTAACTGACTCAGTTTGCGTACCTTTGTTTCTCTTAGTTCAGCAGCTAAAACTTCATGATCTCACCCCGCTGATGACTGAATTCTCAAAGATGGGAATATCTTGCTAACCATTTTAATTCATGCCAAGCATTACATGTGTTTACATTTTTGACCTAATGCTACAACCTAATTTGCATAAATCAGTCCCTGGTGGTCTAGTGGCTAGGATTCGGCGCTCTCACCGCCGCGGCCCGGGTTCAATTCCCGGTCAGGGAATTCTATTTCATGGATTAAATTAGGCAAGGGTGTGCTTTGCCACAATTAACTGACTCAGTTTGCGTACCTTTGTTTCTCTTAGTTCAGCAGCTAAAACTTCATGATCTCACCCCGCTGATGACTGAATTCTCAAAGATGGGAATATCTTGCTAACCATTTTAATTCATGCCAAGCATTACATGTGTTTACATTTTTGACCTAATGCTACAACCTAATTTGCATAAATCAGTCCCTGGTGGTCTAGTGTCTAGGATTTGGCGCTTTCACCGCCACGGCCCGGGTTCCATTCCCGGTCAGGGAACTTTGGCTTGACTTTTTAAGTAAAAACAAATATTACAGGAGTTTAAATGTTTGACCTAATGCTACAACCTAATTTGCATAAATCAGTCCCTGGTGGTCTAGTGGCTAGGATTCGGCGCTCTCACCGCCGCGGCCCGGGTTCAATTCCCGGTCAGGGAATTCTATTTCATGGATTAAATTAGGCAAGGGTGTGCTTTGCCACAATTAACTGACTCAGTTTGCGTACCTTTGTTTCTCTTAGTTCAGCAGCTAAAACTTCATGATCTCACCCCGCTGATGACTGAATTCTCAAAGATGGGAATATCTTGCTAACCATTTTAATTCATGCCAAGCATTACATGTGTTTTGACCTAATGCTACAACCTAATTTGCATCAATCAGTCCCTGGTGGTCTAGTGGCTAGGATTTGGCGCTTTCACCGCCACGGCCCGGGTTCCATTTCCGGTCAGGGAACTTTGGCTTGACTTTTTAAGTAAAAACAAATATTACAGGAGTTTAAATGTTTGACCTAATGCTACAACCTAATTGGCATAAATCAGTCCCTGGTGGTCTAGTGGCTAGGATTCGGCGCTTTCACCGCCGCGGCCCGGGTTCAATTCCCGGTCAGGGAATTCTATTTCATGGATTAAATTAGGCAAGGGTGTGCTTTGCCACAATTAACTGACTCAGTTTGCGTACCTTTGTTTCTCTTAGTTCAGCAGCTAAAACTTCATGATCTCACCCCGCTGATGACTGAATTCTCAAAGATGGGAATATCTTGCTAACCATTTTAATTCATGCCAAGCATTACATGTGTTTACATTTTTGACCTAATGCTACAACCTAATTTGCATAAATCAGTCCCTGGTGGTCTAGTGTCTAGGATTTGGCGCTTTCACCGCCACGGCCCGGGTTCCATTCCCGGTCAGGGAACTTTGGCTTGAATTTTTAAGTAAAAACAAATATTACAGGAGTTTAAATGTTTGACCTAATGCTACAACCTAATTTGCATAAATCAGTCCCTGGTGGTCTAGTGGCTAGGATTCGGCGCTCTCACCGCCGCGGCCCGGGTTCAATTCCCGGTCAGGGAATTCTATTTCATGGATTAAATTAGGCAAGGGTGTGCTTTGCCACAATTAACTGACTCAGTTTGCGTACCTTTGTTTCTCTTAGTTCAGCAGCTAAAACTTCATGATCTCACCCCGCTGATGACTGAATTCTCAAAGATGGGAATATCTTGCTAACCATTTTAATTCATGCCAAGCATTACATGTGTTTACATTTTTGACCTAATGCTACAACCTAATTTGCATAAATCAGTCCCTGGTGGTCTAGTGTCTAGGATTTGGCGCTTTCACCGCCACGGCCCGGGTTCCATTCCCGGTCAGGGAACTTTGGCTTGAATTTTTAAGTAAAAACAAATATTACAGGAGTTTAAATGTTTGACCTAATGCTACAACCTAATTTGCATAAATCAGTCCCTGGTGGTCTAGTGGCTAGGATTCGGCGCTCTCACCGCCGCGGCCCGGGTTCAATTCCCGGTCAGGGAATTCTATTTCATGGATTAAATTAGGCAAGGGTGTGCTTTGCCACAATTAACTGACTCAGTTTGCGTACCTTTGTTTCTCTTAGTTCAGCAGCTAAAACTTCATGATCTCACCCCGCTGATGACTGAATTCTCAAAGATGGGAATATCTTGCTAACCATTTTAATTCATGCCAAGCATTACATGTGTTTACATTTTTGACCTAATGCTACAACCTAATTTGCATAAATCAGTCCCTGGTGGTCTAGTGTCTAGGATTTGGCGCTTTCACCGCCACGGCCCGGGTTCCATTCCCGGTCAGGGAACTTTGGCTTGAATTTTTAAGTAAAAACAAATATTACAGGAGTTTAAATGTTTGACCTAATGCTACAACCTAATTTGCATAAATCAGTCCCTGGTGGTCTAGTGGCTAGGATTCGGCGCTCTCACCGCCGCGGCCCGGGTTCAATTCCCGGTCAGGGAATTCTATTTCATGGATTAAATTAGGCAAGGGTGTGCTTTGCCACAATTAACTGACTCAGTTTGCGTACCTTTGTTTCTCTTAGTTCAGCAGCTAAAACTTCATGATCTCACCCCGCTGATGACTGAATTCTCAAAGATGGGAATATCTTGCTAACCATTTTAATTCATGCCAATCATTACATGTGTTTACATTTTTGACCTAATGCTACAACCTAATTTGCATAAATCAGTCCCTGGTGGTCTAGTGGCTAGGATTCGGCGCTCTCACCGCCGCGGCCCGGGTTCAATTCCCGGTCAGGGAATTCTATTTCATGGATCAAATTAGGCAAGGGTGTGCTTTGCCACAATTAACTGACTTAGTTTGCATAACTTTGTTTCTCTTAGTTCAGCAGCTAAAACTTCATGATCTCACCCCGCTGATGACTGAATTCTCAAAGATGGGAATATCTTGCTAACCATTTTAATTCATGCCAAGCATTACATGTGTTTACATTTTTGACCTAATGCTACAACCTAATTTGCATAAATCAGTCCCTGGTGGTCTAGTGGCTAGGATTTGGCGCTTTCACCGCCACGGCCCGGGTTCCATTCCCGGTCAGGGAACTTTGGCTTGACTTTTTAAGTAAAAACAAATATTACAGGAGTTTAAATGTTTGACCTAATGCTACAACCTAATTTGCATAAATCAGTCCCTGGTGGTCTAGTGGCTAGGATTCGGCGCTCTCACCGCCGCGGCCCGGGTTCAATTCCCGGTCAGGGAATTCTATTTCATGGATTAAATTAGGCAAGGGTGTGCTTTGCCACAATTAACTGACTCAGTTTGCGTACCTTTGTTTCTCTTAGTTCAGCAGCTAAAACTTCATGATCTCACCCCGCTGATGACTGAATTCTCAAAGATGGGAATATCTTGCTAACCATTTTAATTCATGCCAAGCATTACATGTGTTTACATTTTTGACCTAATGCTACAACCTAATTTGCATAAATCAGTCCCTGGTGGTCTAGTGTCTAGGATTTGGCGCTTTCACCGCCACGGCCCGGGTTCCATTCCCGGTCAGGGAACTTTGGCTTGAATTTTTAAGTAAAAACAAATATTACAGGAGTTTAAATGTTTGACCTAATGCTACAACCTAATTTGCATAAATCAGTCCCTGGTGGTCTAGTGGCTAGGATTCGGCGCTCTCACCGCCGCGGCCCGGGTTCAATTCCCGGTCAGGGAATTCTATTTCATGGATTAAATTAGGCAAGGGTGTGCTTTGCCACAATTAACTGACTCAGTTTGCGTACCTTTGTTTCTCTTAGTTCAGCAGCTAAAACTTCATGATCTCACCCCGCTGATGACTGAATTCTCAAAGATGGGAATATCTTGCTAACCATTTTAATTCATGCCAAGCATTACATGTGTTTACATTTTTGACCTAATGCTACAACCTAATTTGCATAAATCAGTCCCTGGTGGTCTAGTGTCTAGGATTTGGCGCTTTCACCGCCACGGCCCGGGTTCCATTTCCCGGTCAGGGAACTTTGGCTTGACTTTTTAAGTAAAAAACAAATATTACAGGAGTTTAAATGTTTGACCTAATGCTACAACCTAATTTGCATAAATCAGTCCCTGGTGGTCTAGTGGCTAGGATTCGGCGCTCTCACCGCCGCGGCCCGGGTTCAATTCCCGGTCAGGGAATTCTATTTCATGGATTAAATTAGGCAAGGGTGTGCTTTGCCACAATTAACTGACTCAGTTTGCGTACCTTTGTTTCTCTTAGTTCAGCAGCTAAAACTTCATGATCTCACCCCGCTGATGACTGAATTCTCAAAGATGGGAATATCTTGCTAACCATTTTAATTCATGCCAAGCATTACATGTGTTTACATTTTTGACCTAATGCTACAACCTAATTTGCATAAATCAGTCCCTGGTGGTCTAGTGTCTAGGATTTGGCGCTTTCACCGCCACGGCCCGGGTTCCATTCCCGGTCAGGGAACTTTGGCTTGACTTTTTAAGTAAAAACAAATATTACAGGAGTTTAAATGTTTGACCTAATGCTACAACCTAATTTGCATAAATCAGTCCCTGGTGGTCTAGTGGCTAGGATTCGGCGCTTCTCACCGCCGCGGCCCGGGTTCAATTCCCGGTCAGGGAATTCTATTTCATGGATTAAATTAGGCAAGGGTGTGCTTTGCCACAATTAACTGACTCAGTTTGCGTACCTTTGTTTCTCTTAGTTCAGCAGCTAAAACTTCATGATCTCACCCCGCTGATGACTGAATTCTCAAAGATGGGAATATCTTGCTAACCATTTTAATTCATGCCAAGCATTACATGTGTTTACATTTTTGACCTAATGCTACAACCTAATTTGCATAAATCAGTCCCTGGTGGTCTAGTGTCTAGGATTTGGCGCTTTCACCGCCACGGCCCGGGTTCCATTCCCGGTCAGGGAACTTTGGCTTGAATTTTTAAGTAAAAACAAATATTACAGGAGTTTAAATGTTTGACCTAATGCTACAACCTAATTTGCATAAATCAGTCCCTGGTGGTCTAGTGGCTAGGATTCGGCGCTCTCACCGCCGCGGCCCGGGTTCAATTCCCGGTCAGGGAATTCTATTTCATGGATTAAATTAGGCAAGGGTGTGCTTTGCCACAATTAACTGACTTCAGTTTGCGTACCTTTGTTTCTCTTAGTTCAGCAGCTAAAACTTCATGATCTCACCCCGCTGATGACTGAATTCTCAAAGATGGGAATATCTTGCTAACCATTTTAATTCATGCCAAGCATTACAACCTAATTTGCATAAATCAGTCCCTGGTGGTCTAGTGTCTAGGATTTGGCGCTTTCACCGCCACGGCCCGGGTTCCATTCCCGGTCAGGGAACTTTGGCTTGAATTTTTAAGTAAAAACAAATATTACAGGAGTTTAAATGTTTGACCTAATGCTACAACCTAATTTGCATAAATCAGTCCCTGGTGGTCTAGTGGCTAGGATTCGGCGCTCTCACCGCCGCGGCCCGGGTTCAATTCCCGGTCAGGGAATTCTATTTCATGGATTAAATTAGGCAAGGGTGTGCTTTGCCACAATTAACTGACTCAGTTTGCGTACCTTTGTTTCTCTTAGTTCAGCAGCTAAAACTTCATGATCTCACCCCGCTGATGACTGAATTCTCAAAGATGGGAATATCTTGCTAACCATTTTAATTCATGCCAAGCATTACATGTGTTTACATTTTTGACCTAATGCTACAACCTAATTTGCATAAATCAGTCCCTGGTGGTCTAGTGTCTAGGATTTGGCGCTTTCACCGCCACGGCCCGGGTTCCATTCCCGGTCAGGGAACTTTGGCTTGAATTTTTAAGTAAAAACAAATATTACAGGAGTTTAAATGTTTGACCTAATGCTACAACCTAATTTGCATAAATCAGTCCCTGGTGGTCTAGTGGCTAGGATTCGGCGCTCTCACCGCCGCGGCCCGGGTTCAATTCCCGGTCAGGGAATTCTATTTCATGGATTAAATTAGGCAAGGGTGTGCTTTGCCACAATTAACTGACTCAGTTTGCGTACCTTTGTTTCTCTTAGTTCAGCAGCTAAAACTTCATGATCTCACCCCGCTGATGACTGAATTCTCAAAGATGGGAATATCTTGCTAACCATTTTAATTCATGCCAAGCATTACAACCTAATTTGCATAAATCAGTCCCTGGTGGTCTAGTGTCTAGGATTTGGCGCTTTCACCGCCACGGCCCGGGTTCCATTCCCGGTCAGGGAACTTTGGCTTGAATTTTAAGTAAAAACAAATATTACAGGAGTTTAAATGTTTGACCTAATGCTACAACCTAATTTGCATAAATCAGTCCCTGGTGGTCTAGTGGCTAGGATTCGGCGCTCTCACCGCCGCGGCCCGGGTTCAATTCCCGGTCAGGGAATTCTATTTCATGGATTAAATTAGGCAAGGGTGTGCTTTGCCACAATTAACTGACTCAGTTTGCGTACCTTTGTTTCTCTTAGTTCAGCAGCTAAAACTTCATGATCTCACCCCGCTGATGACTGAATTCTCAAAGATGGGAATATCTTGCTAACCATTTTAATTCATGCCAAGCATTACATGTGTTTACATTTTTGACCTAATGCTACAACCTAATTTGCATAAATCAGTCCCTGGTGGTCTAGTGGCTAGGATTCGGCGCTCTCACCGCCGCGGCCCGGGTTCAATTCCCGGTCAGGGAATTCTATTTCATGGATTAAATTAGGCAAGGGTGTGCTTTGCCACAATTAACTGACTCAGTTTGCGTACCTTTGTTTCTCTTAGTTCAGCAGCTAAAACTTCATGATCTCACCCCGCTGATGACTGAATTCTCAAAGATGGGAATATCTTGCTAACCATTTTAATTCATGCCAAGCATTACATGTGTTTACATTTTTGACCTAATGCTACAACCTAATTTGCATAAATCAGTCCCTGGTGGTCTAGTGTCTAGGATTTGGCGCTTTCACCGCCACGGCCCGGGTTCCATTCCCGGTCAGGGAACTTTGGCTTGACTTTTTAAGTAAAAACAAATATTACAGGAGTTTAAATGTTTGACCTAATGCTACAACCTAATTTGCATAAATCAGTCCCTGGTGGTCTAGTGGCTAGGATTCGGCGCTCTCACCGCCGCGGCCCGGGTTCAATTCCCGGTCAGGGAATTCTATTTCATGGATTAAATTAGGCAAGGGTGTGCTTTGCCACAATTAACTGACTCAGTTTGCGTACCTTTGTTTCTCTTAGTTCAGCAGCTAAAACTTCATGATCTCACCCCGCTGATGACTGAATTCTCAAAGATGGGAATATCTTGCTAACCATTTTAATTCATGCCAAGCATTACATGTGTTTACATTTTTGACCTAATGCTACAACCTAATTTGCATAAATCAGTCCCTGGTGGTCTAGTGTCTAGGATTTGGCGCTTTCACCGCCACGGCCCGGGTTCCATTCCCGGTCAGGGAACTTTGGCTTGAATTTTTAAGTAAAAACAAATATTACAGGAGTTTAAATGTTTGACCTAATGCTACAACCTAATTTGGCATAAATCAGTCCCTGGTGGTCTAGTGGCTAGGATTCGGCGCTCTCACCGCCGCGGCCCGGGTTCAATTCCCGGTCAGGGAATTCTATTTCATGGATCAAATTAGGCAAGGGTGTGCTTTGCCACAATTAACTGACTTAGTTTGCATAACTTTGTTTCTCTTAGTTCAGCAGCTAAAACTTCATGATCTCACCCCGCTGATGACTGAATTCTCAAAGATGGGAATATCTTGCTAACCATTTTAATTCATGCCAAGCATTACAACCTAATTTGCATAAATCAGTCCCTGGTGGTCTAGTGTCTAGGATTTGGCGCTTTCACCGCCACGGCCCGGGTTCCATTCCCGGTCAGGGAACTTTGGCTTGAATTTTTAAGTAAAAACAAATATTACAGGAGTTTAAATGTTTGACCTAATGCTACAACCTAATTTGCATAAATCAGTCCCTGGTGGTCTAGTGGCTAGGATTCGGCGCTCTCACCGCCGCGGCCCGGGTTCAATTCCCGGTCAGGGAATTCTATTTCATGGATTAAATTAGGCAAGGGTGTGCTTTGCCACAATTAACTGACTCAGTTTGCGTACCTTTGTTTCTCTTAGTTCAGCAGCTAAAACTTCATGATCTCACCCCGCTGATGACTGAATTCTCAAAGATGGGAATATCTTGCTAACCATTTTAATTCATGCCAAGCATTACATGTGTTTACATTTTTGACCTAATGCTACAACCTAATTTGCATAAATCAGTCCCTGGTGGTCTAGTGTCTAGGATTTGGCGCTTTCACCGCACGGCCCGGGTTCCATTCCCGGTCAGGGAACTTTGGCTTGAATTTTTAAGTAAAAACAAATATTACAGGAGTTTAAATGTTTGACCTAATGCTACAACCTAATTTGCATAAATCAGTCCCTGGTGGTCTAGTGGCTAGGATTCGGCGCTCTCACCGCCGCGGCCCGGGTTCAATTCCCGGTCAGGGAATTCTATTTCATGGATTAAATTAGGCAAGGGTGTGCTTTGCCACAATTAACTGACTCAGTTTGCGTACCTTTGTTTCTCTTAGTTCAGCAGCTAAAACTTCATGATCTCACCCCGCTGATGACTGAATTCTCAAAGATGGGAATATCTTGCTAACCATTTTAATTCATGCCAAGCATTACATGTGTTTACATTTTTGACCTAATGCTACAACCTAATTTGCATAAATCAGTCCCTGGTGGTCTAGTGTCTAGGATTTGGCGCTTTCACCGCCACGGCCCGGGTTCCATTCCCGGTCAGGGAACTTTGGCTTGAATTTTTAAGTAAAAACAAATATTACAGGAGTTTAAATGTTTGACCTAATGCTACAACCTAATTTGCATAAATCAGTCCCTGGTGGTCTAGTGGCTAGGATTCGGCGCTCTCACCGCCGCGGCCCGGGTTCAATTCCCGGTCAGGGAATTCTATTTCATGGATTAAATTAGGCAAGGGTGTGCTTTGCCACAATTAACTGACTCAGTTTGCGTACCTTTGTTTCTCTTAGTTCAGCAGCTAAAACTTCATGATCTCACCCCGCTGATGACTGAATTCTCAAAGATGGGAATATCTTGCTAACCATTTTAATTCATGCCAAGCATTACATGTGTTTACATTTTTGACCTAATGCTACAACCTAATTTGCATAAATCAGTCCCTGGTGGTCTAGTGGCTAGGATTTGGCGCTTTCACCGCCACGGCCCGGGTTCCATTCCCGGTCAGGGAACTTTGGCTTGACTTTTTAAGTAAAAACAAATATTACAGGAGTTTAAATGTTTGACCTAATGCTACAACCTAATTTGCATAAATCAGTCCCTGGTGGTCTAGTGGCTAGGATTCGGCGCTCTCACCGCCGCGGCCCGGGTTCAATTCCCGGTCAGGGAATTCTATTTCATGGATTAAATTAGGCAAGGGTGTGCTTTGCCACAATTAACTGACTTCAGTTTGCGTAACTTTGTTTCTCTTAGTTCAGCAGCTAAAACTTCATGATCTCACCCCGCTGATGACTGAATTCTCAAAGATGGGAATATCTTGCTAACCATTTTAATTCATGCCAAGCATTACAACCTAATTTGCATAAATCAGTCCCTGGTGGTCTAGTGTCTAGGATTTGGCGCTTTTCACCGCCACGGCCCGGGTTCCATTCCCGGTCAGGGAACTTTGGCTTGACTTTTTAAGTAAAAACAAATATTACAGGAGTTTAAATGTTTGACCTAATGCTACAACCTAATTTGCATAAATCAGTCCCTGGTGGTCTAGTGGCTAGGATTCGGCGCTCTCACCGCCGCGGCCCGGGTTCAATTCCCGGTCAGGGAATTCTATTTCATGGATAAATTAGGCAAGGGTGTGCTTTGCCACAATTAACTGACTCAGTTTGCAGTACCTTTGTTTCTCTTAGTTCAGCAGCTAAAACTTCATGATCTCACCCCGCTGATGACTGAATTCTCAAAGATGGGAATATCTTGCTAACCATTTTAATTCATGCCAAGCATTACAACCTAATTTGCATAAATCAGTCCCTGGTGGTCTAGTGTCTAGGATTTGGCGTTTTCACCGCCGCGGCCCGGGTTCCATTCCCGGTCAGGGAACTTTGGTTTGACTTTTTAAGTAAAAACAAATATTACAGGAGTTTAAATGTTTGACCTAATGCTACAACCTAATTTGCATAAATCAGTCCCTGGTGGTCTAGTGGCTAGGATTCGGCGCTCTCACCGCCGCGGCCCGGGTTCAATTCCCGGTCAGGGAATTCTATTTCATGGATCAAATTAGGCAATGGTGTGCTTTGCCACAATAAACTGACTTAGTTTGCATAACTTTGTTTCTCTTAGTTCAGCAGCTAAAACTTTATGATCTCACCCCGCTGATGACTGAATTCTCAAAGATGGGAATGTCTTGCTAACCATTTTAATTCATGCCAAGCATTACATGTGTTTACATTTTTTACCTAATGCTACAACCTAATTTGCATAAATCAGTCCCTGGTGGTCTAGTGGCTAGGATTCGGCGCTCTCACCGCCGCGGCCCGGGTTCAATTCCCGGTCAGGGAATTCTATTTCATGGATTAAATTAGGCAAGGGTGTGCTTTGCCACAATTAACTGACTCAGTTTGCGTACCTTTGTTTCTCTTAGTTCAGCAGCTAAAACTTCATGATCTCACCCCGCTGATGACTGAATTCTCAAAGATGGGAATATCTTGCTAACCATTTTAATTCATGCCAAGCATTACATGTGTTTACATTTTTGACCTAATGCTACAACCTAATTTGCATAAATCAGTCCCTGGTGGTCTAGTGTCTAGGATTTGGCGCTTTCACCGCCAGCGGCCCGGGTTCCATTCCCGGTCAGGGAACTTTGGCTTTGACTTTTTAAGTAAAAACAAATATTACAGGAGTTTAAATGTTTGACCTAATGCTACAACCTAATTTGCATAAATCAGTCCCTGGTGGTCTAGTGGCTAGGATTCGGCGCTCTCACCGCCGCGGCCCGGGTTCAATTCCCGGTCAGGGAATTCTATTTCATGGATTAAATTAGGCAAGGGTGTGCTTTGCCACAATTAACTGACTCAGTTTGCATACCTTTGTTTCTCTTAGTTCAGCAGCTAAAACTTCATGATCTCACCCCGCTGATGACTGAATTCTCAAAGATGGGAATATCTTGCTAACCATTTTAATTCATGCCAAGCATTACAACCTAATTTGCATAAATCAGTCCCTGGTGGTCTAGTGTCTAGGATTTGGCGCTTTCACCGCCACGGCCCGGGTTCCATTCCCGGTCAGGGAACTTTGGCTTGAATTTTTAAGTAAAAACAAATATTACAGGAGTTTAAATGTTTGACCTAATGCTACAACCTAATTTGCATAAATCAGTCCCTGGTGGTCTAGTGGCTAGGATTCGGCGCTCTCACCGCCGCGGCCCGGGTTCAATTCCCGGTCAGGGAATTCTATTTCATGGATTAAATTAGGCAAGGGTGTGCTTTGCCACAATTAACTGACTCAGTTTGCGTACCTTTGTTTCTCTTAGTTCAGCAGCTAAAACTTCATGATCTCACCCCGCTGATGACTGAATTCTCAAAGATGGGAATATCTTGCTAACCATTTTAATTCATGCCAAGCATTACATGTGTTTACATTTTTGACCTAATGCTACAACCTAATTTGCATAAATCAGTCCCTGGTGGTCTAGTGGCTAGGATTTGGCGCTTTTCACCGCCGCGGCCCGGGTTCCATTCCCGGTCAGGGAACTTTGGCTTGACTTTTTAAGTAAAAACAAATATTACAGGAGTTTAAATGTTTGACCTAATGCTACAACCTAATTTGCATAAATCAGTCCCTGGTGGTCTAGTGGCTAGGATTCGGCGCTCTCACCGCCGCGGCCCGGGTTCAATTCCCGGTCAGGGAATTCTATTTCATGGATTAAATTAGGCAAGGGTGTGCTTTGCCACAATTAACTGACTCAGTTTGCGTACCTTTGTTTCTCTTAGTTCAGCAGCTAAAACTTCATGATCTCACCCCGCTGATGACTGAATTCTCAAAGATGGGAATATCTTGCTAACCATTTTAATTCATGCCAAGCATTACATGTGTTTACATTTTTGACCTAATGCTACAACCTAATTTGCATAAATCAGTCCCTGGTGGTCTAGTGGCTAGGATTTGGCGCTTTCACCGCCACGGCCCGGGTTCCATTCCCGGTCAGGGAACTTTGGCTTGACTTTTTAAGTAAAAACAAATATTACAGGAGTTTAAATGTTTGACCTAATGCTACAACCTAATTGGCATAAATCAGTCCCTGGTGGTCTAGTGGCTAGGATTCGGCGCTTTCACCGCCGCGGCCCGGGTTCAATTCCCGGTCAGGGAATTCTATTTCATGGATCAAATTAGGCAAGGGTGTGCTTTGCCACAATTAACTGACTTAGTTTGCAGTAACTTTGTTTCTCTTAGTTCAGCAGCTAAAACTTCATGATCTCACCCCGCTGATGACTGAATTCTCAAAGATGGGAATATCTTGCTAACCATTTTAATTCATGCCAAGCATTACATGTGTTTACATTTTTGACCTAATGCTACAACCTAATTTGCATAAATCAGTCCCTGGTGGTCTAGTGGCTAGGATTTGGCGCTTTCACCGCCAGCGGCCCGGGTTCCATTCCCGGTCAGGGAACTTTGGCTTGACTTTTTAAGTAAAAACAAATATTACAGGAGTTTAAATGTTTGACCTAATGCTACAACCTAATTTGCATAAATCAGTCCCTGGTGGTCTAGTGGCTAGGATTCGGCGCTCTCACCGCCGCGGCCCGGGTTCAATTCCCGGTCAGGGAATTCTATTTCATGGATTAAATTAGGCAAGGGTGTGCTTTGCCACAATTAACTGACTCAGTTTGCATACCTTTGTTTCTCTTAGTTCAGCAGCTAAAACTTCATGATCTCACCCCGCTGATGACTGAATTCTCAAAGATGGGAATATCTTGCTAACCATTTTAATTCATGCCAAGCATTACATGTGTTTACATTTTTGACCTAATGCTACAACCTAATTTGCATAAATCAGTCCCTGGTGGTCTAGTGGCTAGGATTTGGCGCTTTTCACCGCCAGCGGCCCGGGTTCCATTCCCGGTCAGGGAACTTTGGCTTTGACTTTTTAAGTAAAAACAAATATTACAGGAGTTTAAATGTTTGACCTAATGCTACAACCTAATTTGCATAAATCAGTCCCTGGTGGTCTAGTGGCTAGGATTCGGCGCTCTCACCGCCGCGGCCCGGGTTCAATTCCCGGTCAGGGAATTCTATTTCATGGATTCAAATTAGGCAAGGGTGTGCTTTGCCACAATTAACTGACTTAGTTTGCATAACTTTGTTTCTCTTAGTTCAGCAGCTAAAACTTCATGATCTCACCCCGCTGATGACTGAATTCTCAAAGATGGGAATGTCTTGCTAACCATTTTAATTCATGCCAAGCATTACATGTGTTTACATTTTTGACCTAATGCTACAACCTAATTTGCATAAATCAGTCCCTGGTGGTCTAGTGGCTAGGATTCGGCGCTCTCACCGCCGCGGCCCGGGTTCAATTCCCGGTCAGGGAATTCTATTTCATGGATCAAATTAGGCAATGGTGTGCTTTGCCACAATAAACTGACTTAGTTTGCATACTTTGTTTCTCTTAGTTCAGCAGCTAAAACTTCATGATCTCACCCCGCTGATGACTGAATTCTCAAAGATGGGAATGTCTTAGAAACCATTTAATTCATGCCAAGCATTACATGTGTGTACATTTTTGACCCAATGCTACAACCTAATTTTCATAAATCAGTCCCTGGTGGTCTAGTGGCTAGGATTCGGCGCTCTCACCGCCGCGGCCCGGGTTCCATTCCCGGTCAGGGAACTTTGGCTTGACTTTTTAAGTAAAAACAAATATTACAGGAGTTTAAATGTTTGACCTAATGCTACAACCTAATTTGCATAAATCAGTCCCTGGTGGTCTAGTGGCTAGGATTCGGCGCTCTCACCGCCGCGGCCCGGGTTCAATTCCCGGTCAGGGAATTCTATTTCATGGATCAAATTAGGCAATGGTGTGCTTTGCCACAATAAACTGACTTAGTTTGCATAACTTTGTTTCTCTTAGTTCAGCAGCTAAAACTTTATGATCTCACCCCGCTGATGACTGAATTCTCAAAGATGGGAATGTCTTGCTAACCATTTTAATTCATGCCAAGCATTACATGTGTTTACATTTTTTACCTAATGCTACAACCTAATTTGCATAAATCAGTCCCTGGTGGTCTAGTGGCTAGGATTCGGCGCTCTCACCGCCGCGGCCCGGGTTCAATTCCCGGTCAGGGAATTCTATTTCATGGATCAAATTAGGCAATGGTGTGCTTTGCCACAATAAACTGACTTAGTTTGCATAACTTTGTTTCTCTTAGTTCAGCAGCTAAAACTTCATGATCTCACCCCGCTGATGACTGAATTCTCAAAGATGGGAATGTCTTAGAAACCATTTTAATTCATGCCAAGCATTACATGTGTGTACATTTTTGACCCAATGCTACAACCTAATTTTCATAAATCAGTCCCTGGTGGTCTAGTGGCTAGGATTCGGCGCTCTCACCGCCGCGGCCCGGGTTCCATTCCCGGTCAGGGAACTTTGGCTTGACTTTTTAAGTAAAAACAAATATTACAGGAGTTTAAATGTTTGACCTAATGCTACAACCTAATTTGCATAAATCAGTCCCTGGTGGTCTAGTGGCTAGGATTCGGCGCTCTCACCGCCGCGGCCCGGGTTCAATTCCCGGTCAGGGAATTCTATTTCATGGATCAAATTAGGCAATGGTGTGCTTTGCCACAATAAACTGACTTAGTTTGCATAACTTTGTTTCTCTTAGTTCAGCAGCTAAAACTTCATGATCTCACCCCGCTGATGACTGAATTCTCAAAGATGGGAATGTCTTAGAAACCATTTTAATTCATGCCAAGCATTACATGTGTGTACATTTTTGACCCAATGCTACAACCTAATTTACATAAATCAGTCCCTGGTGGTCTAGTGGCTAGGATTCGGCGCTCTCACCGCCGCGGCCCGGGTTCCATTCCCGGTCAGGGAACTTTGGCTTGACTTTTTAAGTAAAAACAAATATTACAGGAGTTTAAATGTTTGACCTAATGCTACAACCTAATTTGCATAAATCAGTCCCTGGTGGTCTAGTGGCTAGGATTCGGCGCTCTCACCGCCGCGGCCCGGGTTCAATTCCCGGTCAGGGAATTCTATTTCATGGATCAAATTAGGCAATGGTGTGCTTTGCCACAATAAACTGACTTAGTTTGCATAACTTTGTTTCTCTTAGTTCAGCAGCTAAAACTTTATGATCTCACCCCGCTGATGACTGAATTCTCAAAGATGGGAATGTCTTGCTAACCATTTTAATTCATGCCAAGCATTACATGTTTTTACATTTTTTACCTAATGCTACAACCTAATTTGCATAAATCAGTCCCTGGTGGTCTAGTGGCTAGGATTTGGCGTTTTCACCGCCGCGGCCCGGGTTCCTTTCCCGGTCAGGGAACTTTGGTTTGACTTTTTAAGTAAAAACAAATATTACAGGAGTTTAAATGTTTGACCTAATGCTACAACCTAATTTGCATAAATCAGTCCCTGGTGGTCTAGTGGCTAGGATTCGGCGCTTTCACTGCCGCGGCCCGGGTTCCATTCCCGGTCAGGGAACTTTGGCTTGACTTTTTAAGTAAAAACAAATATTACAGGAGTTTAAATGTTTGACCTAATGCTACAACCTAATTTGCATAAATCAGTCCCTGGTGGTCTAGTGGCTAGGATTTGGCGTTTTCACCGCCGCGGCCCGGGTTCCATTCCCGGTCAGGGAACTTTGGTTTGACTTTTTAAGTAAAAACAAATATTACAGGAGTTTAAATGTTTGACCTAATGCTACAACCTAATTTGCATAAATCAGTCCCTGGTGGTCTAGTGGCTAGGATTCGGCGCTCTCACCGCCGCGGCCCGGGTTCAATTCCCGGTCAGGGAATTCTATTTCATGGATCAAATTAGGCAATGGTGTGCTTTGCCACAATAAACTGACTTAGTTTGCATAACTTTGTTTCTCTTAGTTCAGCAGCTAAAACTTTATGATCTCACCCCGCTGATGACTGAATTCTCAAAGATGGGAATGTCTTGCTAACCATTTTAATTCATGCCAAGCATTACATGTGTTTACATTTTTTACCTAATGCTACAACCTAATTTGCATAAATCAGTCCCTGGTGGTCTAGTGGCTAGGATTCGGCGCTCTCACCGCCGCGGCCCGGGTTCAATTCCCGGTCAGGGAATTCTATTTCATGGATCAAATTAGGCAATGGTGTGCTTTGCCACAATAAACTGACTTAGTTTGCATAACTTTGTTTCTCTTAGTTCAGCAGCTAAAACTTCATGATCTCACCCCGCTGATGACTGAATTCTCAAAGATGGGAATGTCTTAGAAACCATTTTAATTCATGCCAAGCATTACATGTGTGTACATTTTTGACCCAATGCTACAACCTAATTTTCATAAATCAGTCCCTGGTGGTCTAGTGGCTAGGATTCGGCGCTCTCACCGCCGCGGCCCGGGTTCCATTCCCGGTCAGGGAACTTTGGCTTGACTTTTTAAGTAAAAACAAATATTACAGGAGTTTAAATGTTTGACCTAATGCTACAACCTAATTTGCATAAATCAGTCCCTGGTGGTCTAGTGGCTAGGATTCGGCGCTCTCACCGCCGCGGCCCGGGTTCAATTCCCGGTCAGGGAATTCTATTTCATGGATCAAATTAGGCAATGGTGTGCTTTGCCACAATAAACTGACTTAGTTTGCATAACTTTGTTTCTCTTAGTTCAGCAGCTAAAACTTTATGATCTCACCCCGCTGATGACTGAATTCTCAAAGATGGGAATGTCTTGCTAACCATTTTAATTCATGCCAAGCATTACATGTGTTTACATTTTTTACCTAATGCTACAACCTAATTTGCATAAATCAGTCCCTGGTGGTCTAGTGGCTAGGATTCGGCGCTCTCACCGCCGCGGCCCGGGTTCAATTCCCGGTCAGGGAATTCTATTTTATGGATCAAATTAGGCAATGGTGTGCTTTGCCACAATAACTGACTTAGTTTGCATAACTTTGTTTCTCTTAGTTCAGCAGCTAAAACTTCATGATCTCACCCCGCTGATGACTGAATTCTCAAAGATGGGAATGTCTTAGAAACCATTTTAATTCATGCCAAGCATTACATGTGTGTACATTTTTGACCCAATGCTACAACCTAATTTTCATAAATCAGTCCCTGGTGGTCTAGTGGCTAGGATTCGGCGCTCTCACCGCCGCGGCCCGGGTTCCATTCCCGGTCAGGGAACTTTGGCTTGACTTTTTAAGTAAAAACAAATATTACAGGAGTTTAAATGTTTGACCTAATGCTACAACCTAATTTGCATAAATCAGTCCCTGGTGGTCTAGTGGCTAGGATTCGGCGCTCTCACCGCCGCGGCCCGGGTTCAATTCCCGGTCAGGGAATTCTATTTCATGGATCAAATTAGGCAATGGTGTGCTTTGCCACAATAAACTGACTTAGTTTGCATAACTTTGTTTCTCTTAGTTCAGCAGCTAAAACTTCATGATCTCACCCCGCTGATGACTGAATTCTCAAAGATGGGAATGTCTTAGAAACCATTTTAATTCATGCCAAGCATTACATGTGTGTACATTTTTGACCCAATGCTACAACCTAATTTACATAAATCAGTCCCTGGTGGTCTAGTGGCTAGGATTCGGCGCTCTCACCGCCGCGGCCCGGGTTCCATTCCCGGTCAGGGAACTTTGGCTTGACTTTTTAAGTAAAAACAAATATTACAGGAGTTTAAATGTTTGACCTAATGCTACAACCTAATTTGCATAAATCAGTCCCTGGTGGTCTAGTGGCTAGGATTCGGCGCTCTCACCGCCGCGGCCCGGGTTCAATTCCCGGTCAGGGAATTCTATTTCATGGATCAAATTAGGCAATGGTGTGCTTTGCCACAATAAACTGACTTAGTTTGCATAACTTTGTTTCTCTTAGTTCAGCAGCTAAAACTTTATGATCTCACCCCGCTGATGACTGAATTCTCAAAGATGGGAATGTCTTGCTAACCATTTTAATTCATGCCAAGCATTACATGTGTTTACATTTTTTACCTAATGCTACAACCTAATTTGCATAAATCAGTCCCTGGTGGTCTAGTGGCTAGGATTTGGCGTTTTCACCGCCGCGGCCCGGGTTCCTTTCCCGGTCAGGGAACTTTGGTTTGACTTTTTAAGTAAAAACAAATATTACAGGAGTTTAAATGTTTGACCTAATGCTACAACCTAATTTGCATAAATCAGTCCCTGGTGGTCTAGTGGCTAGGATTCGGCGCTTTCACTGCCGCGGCCCGGGTTCCATTCCCGGTCAGGGAACTTTGGCTTGACTTTTTAAGTAAAAACAAATATTACAGGAGTTTAAATGTTTGACCTAATGCTACAACCTAATTTGCATAAATCAGTCCCTGGTGGTCTAGTGGCTAGGATTTGGCGTTTTCACCGCCGCGGCCCGGGTTCCATTCCCGGTCAGGGAACTTTGGTTTGACTTTTTAAGTAAAAACAAATATTACAGGAGTTTAAATGTTTGACCTAATGCTACAACCTAATTTGCATAAATCAGTCCCTGGTGGTCTAGTGGCTAGGATTCGGCGCTCTCACCGCCGCGGCCCGGGTTCAATTCCCGGTCAGGGAATTCTATTTCATGGATCAAATTAGGCAATGGTGTGCTTTGCCACAATAAACTGACTTAGTTTGCATAACTTTGTTTCTCTTAGTTCAGCAGCTAAAACTTTATGATCTCACCCCGCTGATGACTGAATTCTCAAAGATGGGAATGTCTTGCTAACCATTTTAATTCATGCCAAGCATTACATGTGTTTACATTTTTTACCTAATGCTACAACCTAATTTGCATAAATCAGTCCCTGGTGGTCTAGTGGCTAGGATTCGGCGCTCTCACCGCCGCGGCCCGGGTTCAATTCCCGGTCAGGGAATTCTATTTCATGGATCAAATTAGGCAATGGTGTGCTTTGCCACAATAAACTGACTTAGTTTGCATAACTTTGTTTCTCTTAGTTCAGCAGCTAAAACTTCATGATCTCACCCCGCTGATGACTGAATTCTCAAAGATGGGAATGTCTTAGAAACCATTTTAATTCATGCCAAGCATTACATGTGTGTACATTTTTGACCCAATGCTACAACCTAATTTTCATAAATCAGTCCCTGGTGGTCTAGTGGCTAGGATTCGGCGCTCTCACCGCCGCGGCCCGGGTTCCATTCCCGGTCAGGGAACTTTGGCTTGACTTTTTAAGTAAAAACAAATATTACAGGAGTTTAAATGTTTGACCTAATGCTACAACCTAATTTGCATAAATCAGTCCCTGGTGGTCTAGTGGCTAGGATTCGGCGCTCTCACCGCCGCGGCCCGGGTTCAATTCCCGGTCAGGGAATTCTATTTCATGGATCAAATTAGGCAATGGTGTGCTTTGCCACAATAAACTGACTTAGTTTGCATAACTTTGTTTCTCTTAGTTCAGCAGCTAAAACTTTATGATCTCACCCCGCTGATGACTGAATTCTCAAAGATGGGAATGTCTTGCTAACCATTTTAATTCATGCCAAGCATTACATGTGTTTACATTTTTTACCTAATGCTACAACCTAATTTGCATAAATCAGTCCCTGGTGGTCTAGTGGCTAGGATTCGGCGCTCTCACCGCCGCGGCCCGGGTTCAATTCCCGGTCAGGGAATTCTATTTCATGGATCAAATTAGGCAATGGTGTGCTTTGCCACAATAAACTGACTTAGTTTGCATAACTTTGTTTCTCTTAGTTCAGCAGCTAAAACTTCATGATCTCACCCCGCTGATGACTGAATTCTCAAAGATGGGAATGTCTTAGAAACCATTTTAATTCATGCCAAGCATTACATGTGTGTACATTTTTGACCCAATGCTACAACCTAATTTTCATAAATCAGTCCCTGGTGGTCTAGTGGCTAGGATTCGGCGCTCTCACCGCCGCGGCCCGGGTTCCATTCCCGGTCAGGGAACTTTGGCTTGACTTTTTAAGTAAAAACAAATATTACAGGAGTTTAAATGTTTGACCTAATGCTACAACCTAATTTGCATAAATCAGTCCCTGGTGGTCTAGTGGCTAGGATTCGGCGCTCTCACCGCCGCGGCCCGGGTTCAATTCCCGGTCAGGGAATTCTATTTCATGGATCAAATTAGGCAATGGTGTGCTTTGCCACAATAAACTGACTTAGTTTGCATAACTTTGTTTCTCTTAGTTCAGCAGCTAAAACTTCATGATCTCACCCCGCTGATGACTGAATTCTCAAAGATGGGAATGTCTTAGAAACCATTTTAATTCATGCCAAGCATTACATGTGTGTACATTTTTGACCCAATGCTACAACCTAATTTACATAAATCAGTCCCTGGTGGTCTAGTGGCTAGGATTCGGCGCTCTCACCGCCGCGGCCCGGGTTCCATTCCCGGTCAGGGAACTTTGGCTTGACTTTTTAAGTAAAAACAAATATTACAGGAGTTTAAATGTTTGACCTAATGCTACAACCTAATTTGCATAAATCAGTCCCTGGTGGTCTAGTGGCTAGGATTCGGCGCTCTCACCGCCGCGGCCCGGGTTCAATTCCCGGTCAGGGAATTCTATTTCATGGATCAAATTAGGCAATGGTGTGCTTTGCCACAATAAACTGACTTAGTTTGCATAACTTTGTTTCTCTTAGTTCAGCAGCTAAAACTTTATGATCTCACCCCGCTGATGACTGAATTCTCAAAGATGGGAATGTCTTGCTAACCATTTTAATTCATGCCAAGCATTACATGTGTTTACATTTTTTACCTAATGCTACAACCTAATTTGCATAAATCAGTCCCTGGTGGTCTAGTGGCTAGGATTTGGCGTTTTCACCGCCGCGGCCCGGGTTCCTTTCCCGGTCAGGGAACTTTGGTTTGACTTTTTAAGTAAAAACAAATATTACAGGAGTTTAAATGTTTGACCTAATGCTACAACCTAATTTGCATAAATCAGTCCCTGGTGGTCTAGTGGCTAGGATTCGGCGCTTTCACTGCCGCGGCCCGGGTTCCATTCCCGGTCAGGGAACTTTGGCTTGACTTTTTAAGTAAAAACAAATATTACAGGAGTTTAAATGTTTGACCTAATGCTACAACCTAATTTGCATAAATCAGTCCCTGGTGGTCTAGTGGCTAGGATTCGGCGCTTTCACCGCCGCGGCCCGGGTTCAATTCCCGGTCAGGGAATTATATTTCATTGATCAAATTAGGCAAGGGTGTGCTTTGCCACAATTAACTGACTTAGTTTGCATAACTTTGTTTCTCTTAGTTCAGCAGCTAAAACTTCATGATCTCACCCCGCTGATGACTGAATTCTCAAAGATGGGAATATCTTGCTAACCATTTTAATTCATGCCAAGCATTACATGTGTTTACATTTTTGACCTAATGCTACAACCTAATTGGCATAAATCAGTCCCTGGTGGTCTAGTGGCTAGGATTTGGCGCTTTCACCGCCGCGGCCCGGCCCGGTCAGGGAACTTTGGCTTGACTTTTTAAGTAAAAACAAATATTACAGGAGTTTAAATGTTTGACATAATGCTACAACCTAATTTGCATAAATCAGTCCCTGGTGGTCTAGTGGCTAGGATTCGGCGCTCTCACCGCCGCGGCCCGGGTTCCATTCCCGGTCAGGGAATTCTATTTCATGGATTAAATTAGGCAAGGGTGTTCGTTGCCACAATTAACTGACTTAGTTTGCATAACTTTGTTTCTCTTAGTTCAGCAGCTAAAACATCATGATCTCACCCCGCTGATGACTGAATTCTCAAAGATGGGAATATCTTGCTAACCATTTTAATTCATGCCAATCATTACATGTGTGTACATTTTTGACCTAATGCTACAACCTAATTGGCATAAATCAGTCCCTGGTTGTCTAGTGGCTAGGATTCGGCGCTCTCACCGCTGCGGCCCGGGTTCAATTCCCGGTCAGGGAATTCTATTTCATGGATTAAATTAGGCAAGGGTGTTCGTTGCCACAATTAACTGACTTAGTTTGCATAACTTTGTTTCTCTTAGTTCAGCAGCTAAAACATCATGATCTCACCCCGCTGATGACTGAATTCTCAAAGATGGTAATATCTTGCTAACCATTTTAATTCATGCCAATCATTACATGTGTGTACATTTTTGACCTAATGCTACAACCTAATTTGCATAAATCAGTCCCTGGTGGTCTAGTGGCTAGGGTTCGGCGCTCTCACCGCCGCGGCCCGGGTTCAATTCCCGGTCAGGGAATTATATTTCATTGATCAAATTAGGAAAGGGTGTGCTTTGCCACAATTAACTGACTTAGTTTGCATAACTTTGTTTCTCTTAGTTCAGCAGCTAAAACTTCATGATCTCACCCCGCTGATGACTGAATTGTCAAAGATGGGAATATCTTGCTAACCATTTTAATTCATGCCAAGCATTACATGTGTTTACATTTTTGACCTAATGCTACAACCTAATTTGCATAAATCAGTCCCTGGTGGTCTAGTGGCTAGGATTTGGCGCTTTCACCGCCGCGGCCCGGCCCGGTCAGGGAACTTTGGCTTGACTTTTTAAGTAAAAACAAATATTACAGGAGTTTAAATGTTTGACCTAATGCTACAACCTAATTGGCATAACTCAGTCCCTGGTGGTCTAGTGGGTAGGATTCGGCGCTCTCACCGCCGCGGCCTGGGTTCAATTCCCGGTCAGGGATTTCTATTTCATGGATTAAATTAGGCAAGGGTGTTCGTTGCCACAATTAACTAACTTAGTTTGCATAACTTTGTTTCTCTTAGTTCAGCAGCTAAAACTTCATGATCTCACCCCGCTGATGACTGAATTCTCAAAGATGGGAATATCTTGCTAACCATTTTAATTCATGCAAATCATTACATGTGTGTACATTTTTGACCTAATGCTACAACCTAATTTGCATAAATCAGTCCCTGGTGGTCTAGTGGCTAGGATTTGGCGCTTCTCACCGCCGCGGCCCGGCCCGGTCAGGGAACTTTGGCTTGACTTTTTAAGTAAAAACAAATACTACAGGAGTTTAAATGTTTGACCTAATGCTACAACCTAATTTGCATAAATCAGTCCCTGGTGGTCTAGTGGCTAGGATTCGGCGCTCTCACCGCCGCGGCCCGGGTTCAAGTCCCGGTCAGGGAATTCTATTTCATGGATTAAATTAGGCAAGGGTGTGCTTTGCCACAATTAACTGACTCAGTTTGCATAACTTTGTTTCTCTTAGTTCAGCAGCTAAAACTTCATGATCTCACCCCGCTGATGACTGAATTCTCAAAGATGGGAATATCTTGCTAACCATTTTAATTCATGCCAATCATTACATGTGTTTTGACCTAATGCTACAACCTAATTTGCATCAATCAGTCCCTTGTGGTCTAGTGGCTAGGATTTGGCGCTTTCACCGCCACGGCCCGGGTTCCATTCCCGGTCAGGGAACTTTGGCTTGACTTTTTAAGTAAAAACAAATATTACAGGAGTTTAAATGTTTGACCTAATGCTACAACCTAATTGGCATAAATCAGTCCCTGGTGGTCTAGTGGCTAGGATTCGGCGCTTTCACCGCCGCGGCCCGGGTTCAATTCCCGGTCAGGGAATTCTATTTCATGGATCAAATTAGGCAAGGGTGTGCTTTGCCACAATTAACTGACTTAGTTTGCATAACTTTGTTTCTCTTAGTTCAGCAGCTAAAACTTCATGATCTCACCCCGCTGATGACTGAATTCTCAAAGATGGGAATGTCTTGCTAACCATTTTAATTCATGCCAAGCATTACATGTGTTTACATTTTTGACCTAATGCTACAACCTAATTTGCATAAATCAGTCCCTGGTGGTCTAGTGGCTAGGATTCGGCGCTTTCACCGCCGCGGCCCGGCCCGGTCAGGGAACTTTGGCTTGACTTTTTAAGTAAAAACAAATATTACAGGAGTTTAAATGTTTGACCTAATGCTACAACCTAATTTGCATAAATCAGTCCCTGGTGGTCTAGTGGCTAGGATTCGGCGCTTTCACCGCCGCGGCCCGGGTTCCATTCCCGGTCAGGGAACTTTGGCTTGACTTTTTAAGTAAAAACAAATATTACAGGAGTTTAAATGTTTGACCTAATGCTACAACCTAATTTGCATAAATCAGTCCCTGGTGGTCTAGTGGCTAGGATTCGGCGCTCTCACCGCCGCGGCCCGGGTTCAATTCCCGGTCAGGGAATTCTATTTCATGGATTAAATTAGGCAAGGGTGTGCTTTGCCACAATTAACTGACTCAGTTTGCATAACTTTGTTTCTCTTAGTTCAGCAGCTAAAACTTCATGATCTCACCCCGCTGATGACTGAATTCTCAAAGATGGGAATATCTTGCTAACCATTTTAATTCATGCCAATCATTACATGTGTTTTGACCTAATGCTACAACCTAATTTGCATCAATCAGTCCCTGGTGGTCTAGTGGCTAGGATTTGGCGCTTTCACCGCCACGGCCCGGGTTCCATTCCCGGTCAGGGAACTTTGGCTTGACTTTTTAAGTAAAAACAAATATTACAGGAGTTTAAATGTTTGACCTAATGCTACAACCTAATTGGCATAAATCAGTCCCTGGTGGTCTAGTGGCTAGGATTCGGCGCTTTCACCGCCGCGGCCCGGGTTCAATTCCCGGTCAGGGAATTCTATTTCATGGATCAAATTAGGCAAGGGTGTGCTTTGCCACAATTAACTGACTTAGTTTGCATAACTTTTTTTCTCTTAGTTCAGCAGCTAAAACTTCATGATCTCACCCCGCTGATGACTGAATTCTCAAAGATGGGAATATCTTGCTAACCATTTTAATTCATGCCAAGCATTACATGTGTTTACATTTTTGACCTAATGCTACAACCTAATTTGCATAAATCAGTCCCTGGTGGTCTAGTGGCTAGGATTCGGCGCTCTCACCGCCGCGGCCCGGGTTCCATTCCCGGTCAGGGAATTCTATTTCATGGATCAAATTAGGCAAGGGTGTGCTTTGCCACAATTAACTGACTTAGTTTGCATAACTTTGTTTCTCTTAGTTCAGCAGCTAAAACTTCATGATCTCACCCCGCTGATGACTGAATTCTCAAAGATGGGAATGTCTTGCTAACCATTTTAATTCATGCCAAGCATTACATGTGTTTACATTTTTGACCTAATGCTACAACCTAATTTGCATAAATCAGTCCCTGGTGGTCTAGTGGCTAGGATTTGGCGCTTTCACCGCCGCGGCCCGGCCCGGTCAGGGAACTTTGGCTTGACTTTTTAAGTAAAAACAAATATTACAGGAGTTTAAATGTTTGACCTAATGCTACAACCTAATTTGCATAAATCAGTCCCTGGTGGTCTAGTGGCTAGGATTCGGCGCTTTCACCGCCGCGGCCCGGGTTCCATTCCCGGTCAGGGAACTTTGGCTTGACTTTTTAAGTAAAAACAAATATTACAGGAGTTTAAATGTTTGACCTAATGCTACAACCTAATTTGCATAAATCAGTCCCTGGTGGTCTAGTTGCTAGGATTCGGCGCTCTCACCGCCGCGGCCCGGGTTCAATTCCCGGTCAGGGAATTCTATTTCATGGATCAAATTAGGCAAGGGTGTGCTTTGCCACAATTAACTGACTTAGTTTGCATAACTTTGTTTCTCTTAGTTCAGCAGCTAAAACTTCATGATCTCACCCCGCTGATGACTGAATTCTCAAAGATGGGAATGTCTTGCTAACCATTTTAATTCATGCCAAGCATTACATGTGTTTACATTTTTGACCTAATGCTACAACCTAATTTGCATAAATCAGTCCCTGGTGGTCTAGTGGCTAGGATTTGGCGCTTTCACCGCCGCGGCCCGGCCCGTTCAGGGAACTTTGGCTTGACTTTTTAAGTAAAAACAAATATTACAGGAGTTTAAATGTTTGACCTAATGCTACAACCTAATTTGCATAAATCAGTCCCTGGTGGTCTAGTGGCTAGGATTCGGCGCTTTCACCGCCGCGGCCCGGGTTCCATTCCCGGTCAGGGAACTTTGGCTTGACTTTTTAAGTAAAAACAAATATTACAGGAGTTTAAATGTTTGACCTAATGCTACAACCTAATTTGCATAAATCAGTCCCTGGTGGTCTAGTTGCTAGGATTCGGCGCTCTCACCGCCGCGGCCCGGGTTCAATTCCCGGTCAGGGAATTCTATTTCATGGATCAAATTAGGCAAGGGTGTGCTTTGCCACAATTAACTGACTTAGTTTGCATAACTTTGTTTCTCTTAGTTCAGCAGCTAAAACTTCATGATCTCACCCCGCTGATGACTGAATTCTCAAAGATGGGAATGTCTTGCTAACCATTTTAATTCATGCCAAGCATTACATGTGTTTACATTTTTGACCTAATGCTACAACCTAATTTGCATAAATCAGTCCCTGGTGGTCTAGTGGCTAGGATTTGGCGCTTTCACCGCCGCGGCCCGGCCCGTTCAGGGAACTTTGGCTTGACTTTTTAAGTAAAAACAAATATTACAGGAGTTTAAATGTTTGACCTAATGCTACAACCTAATTTGCATAAATCAGTCCCTGGTGGTCTAGTGGCTAGGATTCGGCGCTTTCACCGCCGCGGCCCGGGTTCCATTCCCGGTCAGGGAACTTTGGCTTGACTTTTTAAGTAAAAACAAATATTACAGGAGTTTAAATGTTTGACCTAATGCTACAACCTAATTTGCATAAATCAGTCCCTGGTGGTCTAGTGGCTAGGATTCGGCGCTCTCACCGCCGCGGCCCGGGTTCAATTCCCGGTCAGGGAATTCTATTTCATGGATTAAATTAGGCAAGGGTGTGCTTTGCCACAATTAACTGACTCAGTTTGCATAACTTTGTTTCTCTTAGTTCAGCAGCTAAAACTTCATGATCTCACCCCGCTGATGACTGAATTCTCAAAGATGGGAATATCTTGCTAACCATTTTAATTCATGCCAATCATTACATGTGTTTTGACCTAATGCTACAACCTAATTTGCATCAATCAGTCCCTTGTGGTCTAGTGGCTAGGATTTGGCGCTTTCACCGCCACGGCCCGGGTTCCATTCCCGGTCAGGGAACTTTGGCTTGACTTTTTAAGTAAAAACAAATATTACAGGAGTTTAAATGTTTGACCTAATGCTACAACCTAATTGGCATAAATCAGTCCCTGGTGGTCTAGTGGCTAGGATTCGGCGCTCTCACCGCCGCGGCCCGGGTTCAATTCCCGGTCAGGGAATTCTATTTCATGGATTAAATTAGGCAAGGGTGTGCTTTGCCACAATTAACTGACTCAGTTTGCATAACTTTGTTTCTCTTAGTTCAGCAGCTAAAACTTCATGATCTCACCCCGCTGATGACTGAATTCTCAAAGATGGGAATATCTTGCTAACCATTTTAATTCATGCCAAGCATTACATGTGTTTACATTTTTGACCTAATGCTACAACCTAATTTGCATAAATCAGTCCCTGGTGGTCTAGTGTCTAGGATTTGGCGCTTTCACCGCCACGGCCCGGGTTCCATTCCCGGTCAGGGAACTTTGGCTTAAATTTTTAAGTAAAAACAAATATTACAGGAGTTTAAATGTTTGACCTAATGCTACAACCTAATTGGCATAACTCAGTCCCTGGTGGTCTAGTGGCTAGGATTCGGCGCTCTCACCGCCGCGGCCCGGGTTCAATTCCCGGTCAGGGAATTCTATTTCATGGATCAAATTAGGCAAGGGTGTGCTTTGCCACAATTAACTGACTTAGTTTGCATAACTTTGTTTCTCTTAGTTCAGCAGCTAAAACTTCATGATCTCACCCCGCTGATGACTGAATTCTCAAAGATGGGAATGTCTTGCTAACCATTTTAATTCATGCCAAGCATTACATGTGTTTACATTTTTGACCTAATGCTACAACCTAATTTGCATAAATCAGTCCCTGGTGGTCTAGTGACTAGGATTCGGCGTTTTCACCGCCGCGGCCCGGCCCGGTCAGGGAACTTTGGCTTGACTTTTTAAGTAAAAACAAATATTACAGGAGTTTAAATGTTTGACCTAATGCTACAACCTAATTTGCATCAATCAGTCCCTGGTGGTCTAGTGGCTAGGATTTGGCGCTTTCACCGCCACGGCCCGGGTTCCATTCCCGGTCAGGGAACTTTGGCTTGACTTTTTAAGTAAAAACAAATATTACAGGAGTTTAAATGTTTGACCTAATGCTACAACCTAATTGGCATAAATCAGTCCCTGGTGGTCTAGTGGCTAGGATTCGGCGCTCTCACCGCTGCGGCCCGGGTTCAATTCCCGGTCAGGGAATTCTATTTCATGGATTAAATTAGGCAAGGGTGTGCTTTGCCACAATTAACTGACTCAGTTTGCATAACTTTGTTTCTCTTAGTTCAGCAGCTAAAACTTCATGATCTCACCCCGCTGATGACTGAATTCTCAAAGATGGGAATATCTTGCTAACCATTTTAATTCATGCCAAGCATTACATGTGTTTACATTTTTGACCTAATGCTACAACCTAATTTGCATAAATCAGTCCCTGGTGGTCTAGTGTCTAGGATTTGGCGCTTTCACCGCCACGGCCCGGGTTCCATTCCCGGTCAGGGAACTTTGGCTTGACTTTTTAAGTAAAAACAAATATTACAGGAGTTTAAATGTTTGACCTAATGCTACAACCTAATTTGCATAAATCAGTCCCTGGTGGTCTAGTGGCTAGGATTCGGCGCTTTCACCGCCGCGGCCCGGGTTCCATTCCCGGTCAGGGAACTTTGGCTTGACTTTTTAAGTAAAAACAAATATTACAGGAGTTTAAATGTTTGACCTAATGCTACAACCTAATTTGCATAAATCAGTCCCTGGTGGTCTAGTGGCTAGGATTCGGCGCTCTCACCGCCGCGGCCCGGGTTCAAGTCCCGGTCAGGGAATTCTATTTCATGGATTAAATTAGGCAAGGGTGTGCTTTGCCACAATTAACTGACTCAGTTTGCATAACTTTGTTTCTCTTAGTTCAGCAGCTAAAACTTCATGATCTCACCCCGCTGATGACTGAATTCTCAAAGATGGGAATATCTTGCTAACCATTTTAATTCATGCCAATCATTACATGTGTTTTGACCTAATGCTACAACCTAATTTGCATCAATCAGTCCCTTGTGGTCTAGTGGCTAGGATTTGGCGCTTTCACCGCCACGGCCCGGGTTCCATTCCCGGTCAGGGAACTTTGGCTTGACTTTTTAAGTAAAAACAAATATTACAGGAGTTTAAATGTTTGACCTAATGCTACAACCTAATTGGCATAAATCAGTCCCTGGTGGTCTAGTGGCTAGGATTCGGCGCTTTCACCGCCGCGGCCCGGGTTCAATTCCCGGTCAGGGAATTCTATTTCATGGATCAAATTAGGCAAGGGTGTGCTTTGCCACAATTAACTGACTTAGTTTGCATAACTTTGTTTCTCTTAGTTCAGCAGCTAAAACTTCATGATCTCACCCCGCTGATGACTGAATTCTCAAAGATGGGAATGTCTTGCTAACCATTTTAATTCATGCCAAGCATTACATGTGTTTACATTTTTGACCTAATGCTACAACCTAATTTGCATAAATCAGTCCCTGGTGGTCTAGTGGCTAGGATTCGGCGCTTTCACCGCCGCGGCCCGGCCCGGTCAGGGAACTTTGGCTTGACTTTTTAAGTAAAAACAAATATTACAGGAGTTTAAATGTTTGACCTAATGCTACAACCTAATTTGCATAAATCAGTCCCTGGTGGTCTAGTGGCTAGGATTCGGCGCTTTCACCGCCGCGGCCCGGGTTCCATTCCCGGTCAGGGAACTTTGGCTTGACTTTTTAAGTAAAAACAAATATTACAGGAGTTTAAATGTTTGACCTAATGCTACAACCTAATTTGCATAAATCAGTCCCTGGTGGTCTAGTGGCTAGGATTCGGCGCTCTCACCGCCGCGGCCCGGGTTCAATTCCCGGTCAGGGAATTCTATTTCATGGATTAAATTAGGCAAGGGTGTGCTTTGCCACAATTAACTGACTCAGTTTGCATAACTTTGTTTCTCTTAGTTCAGCAGCTAAAACTTCATGATCTCACCCCGCTGATGACTGAATTCTCAAAGATGGGAATATCTTGCTAACCATTTTAATTCATGCCAATCATTACATGTGTTTTGACCTAATGCTACAACCTAATTTGCATCAATCAGTCCCTGGTGGTCTAGTGGCTAGGATTTGGCGCTTTCACCGCCACGGCCCGGGTTCCATTCCCGGTCAGGGAACTTTGGCTTGACTTTTTAAGTAAAAACAAATATTACAGGAGTTTAAATGTTTGACCTAATGCTACAACCTAATTGGCATAAATCAGTCCCTGGTGGTCTAGTGGCTAGGATTCGGCGCTTTCACCGCCGCGGCCCGGGTTCAATTCCCGGTCAGGGAATTCTATTTCATGGATCAAATTAGGCAAGGGTGTGCTTTGCCACAATTAACTGACTTAGTTTGCATAGCTTTTTTTCTCTTAGTTCAGCAGCTAAAACTTCATGATCTCACCCCGCTGATGACTGAATTCTCAAAGATGGGAATATCTTGCTAACCATTTTAATTCATGCCAAGCATTACATGTGTTTACATTTTTGACCTAATGCTACAACCTAATTTGCATAAATCAGTCCCTGGTGGTCTAGTGGCTAGGATTCGGCGCTCTCACCGCCGCGGCCCGGGTTCCATTCCCGGTCAGGGAATTCTATTTCATGGATCAAATTAGGCAAGGGTGTGCTTTGCCACAATTAACTGACTTAGTTTGCATAACTTTGTTTCTCTTAGTTCAGCAGCTAAAACTTCATGATCTCACCCCGCTGATGACTGAATTCTCAAAGATGGGAATGTCTTGCTAACCATTTTAATTCATGCCAAGCATTACATGTGTTTACATTTTTGACCTAATGCTACAACCTAATTTGCATAAATCAGTCCCTGGTGGTCTAGTGGCTAGGATTTGGCGCTTTCACCGCCGCGGCCCGGCCCGGTCAGGGAACTTTGGCTTGACTTTTTAAGTAAAAACAAATATTACAGGAGTTTAAATGTTTGACCTAATGCTACAACCTAATTTGCATAAATCAGTCCCTGGTGGTCTAGTGGCTAGGATTCGGCGCTTTCACCGCCGCGGCCCGGGTTCCATTCCCGGTCAGGGAACTTTGGCTTGACTTTTTAAGTAAAAACAAATATTACAGGAGTTTAAATGTTTGACCTAATGCTACAACCTAATTTGCATAAATCAGTCCCTGGTGGTCTAGTTGCTAGGATTCGGCGCTCTCACCGCCGCGGCCCGGGTTCAATTCCCGGTCAGGGAATTCTATTTCATGGATCAAATTAGGCAAGGGTGTGCTTTGCCACAATTAACTGACTTAGTTTGCATAACTTTGTTTCTCTTAGTTCAGCAGCTAAAACTTCATGATCTCACCCCGCTGATGACTGAATTCTCAAAGATGGGAATGTCTTGCTAACCATTTTAATTCATGCCAAGCATTACATGTGTTTACATTTTTGACCTAATGCTACAACCTAATTTGCATAAATCAGTCCCTGGTGGTCTAGTGGCTAGGATTTGGCGCTTTCACCGCCGCGGCCCGGCCCGTTCAGGGAACTTTGGCTTGACTTTTTAAGTAAAAACAAATATTACAGGAGTTTAAATGTTTGACCTAATGCTACAACCTAATTTGCATAAATCAGTCCCTGGTGGTCTAGTGGCTAGGATTCGGCGCTTTCACCGCCGCGGCCCGGGTTCCATTCCCGGTCAGGGAACTTTGGCTTGACTTTTTAAGTAAAAACAAATATTACAGGAGTTTAAATGTTTGACCTAATGCTACAACCTAATTTGCATAAATCAGTCCCTGGTGGTCTAGTTGCTAGGATTCGGCGCTCTCACCGCCGCGGCCCGGGTTCAATTCCCGGTCAGGGAATTCTATTTCATGGATCAAATTAGGCAAGGGTGTGCTTTGCCACAATTAACTGACTTAGTTTGCATAACTTTGTTTCTCTTAGTTCAGCAGCTAAAACTTCATGATCTCACCCCGCTGATGACTGAATTCTCAAAGATGGGAATGTCTTGCTAACCATTTTAATTCATGCCAAGCATTACATGTGTTTACATTTTTGACCTAATGCTACAACCTAATTTGCATAAATCAGTCCCTGGTGGTCTAGTGGCTAGGATTTGGCGCTTTCACCGCCGCGGCCCGGCCCGTTCAGGGAACTTTGGCTTGACTTTTTAAGTAAAAACAAATATTACAGGAGTTTAAATGTTTGACCTAATGCTACAACCTAATTTGCATAAATCAGTCCCTGGTGGTCTAGTGGCTAGGATTCGGCGCTTTCACCGCCGCGGCCCGGGTTCCATTCCCGGTCAGGGAACTTTGGCTTGACTTTTTAAGTAAAAACAAATATTACAGGAGTTTAAATGTTTGACCTAATGCTACAACCTAATTTGCATAAATCAGTCCCTGGTGGTCTAGTGGCTAGGATTCGGCGCTCTCACCGCCGCGGCCCGGGTTCAATTCCCGGTCAGGGAATTCTATTTCATGGATTAAATTAGGCAAGGGTGTGCTTTGCCACAATTAACTGACTCAGTTTGCATAACTTTGTTTCTCTTAGTTCAGCAGCTAAAACTTCATGATCTCACCCCGCTGATGACTGAATTCTCAAAGATGGGAATATCTTGCTAACCATTTTAATTCATGCCAATCATTACATGTGTTTTGACCTAATGCTACAACCTAATTTGCATCAATCAGTCCCTGGTGGTCTAGTGGCTAGGATTTGGCGCTTTCACCGCCACGGCCCGGGTTCCATTCCCGGTCAGGGAACTTTGGCTTGACTTTTTAAGTAAAAACAAATATTACAGGAGTTTAAATGTTTGACCTAATGCTACAACCTAATTGGCATAAATCAGTCCCTGGTGGTCTAGTGGCTAGGATTCGGCGCTCTCACCGCCGCGGCCCGGGTTCAATTCCCGGTCAGGGAATTCTATTTCATGGATTAAATTAGGCAAGGGTGTGCTTTGCCACAATTAACTGACTCAGTTTGCATAACTTTGTTTCTCTTAGTTCAGCAGCTAAAACTTCATGATCTCACCCCGCTGATGACTGAATTCTCAAAGATGGGAATATCTTGCTAACCATTTTAATTCATGCCAAGCATTACATGTGTTTACATTTTTGACCTAATGCTACAACCTAATTTGCATAAATCAGTCCCTGGTGGTCTAGTGTCTAGGATTTGGCGCTTTCACCGCCACGGCCCGGGTTCCATTCCCGGTCAGGGAACTTTGGCTTAAATTTTTAAGTAAAAACAAATATTACAGGAGTTTAAATGTTTGACCTAATGCTACAACCTAATTGGCATAACTCAGTCCCTGGTGGTCTAGTGGCTAGGATTCGGCGCTCTCACCGCCGCGGCCCGGGTTCAATTCCCGGTCAGGGAATTCTATTTCATGGATCAAATTAGGCAAGGGTGTGCTTTGCCACAATTAACTGACTTAGTTTGCATAACTTTGTTTCTCTTAGTTCAGCAGCTAAAACTTCATGATCTCACCCCGCTGATGACTGAATTCTCAAAGATGGGAATGTCTTGCTAACCATTTTAATTCATGCCAAGCATTACATGTGTTTACATTTTTGACCTAATGCTACAACCTAATTTGCATAAATCAGTCCCTGGTGGTCTAGTGGCTAGGATTTGGCGCTTTCACCGCCGCGGCCCGGCCCGGTCAGGGAACTTTGGCTTGACTTTTTAAGTAAAAACAAATATTACAGGAGTTTAAATGTTTGACCT
>JAHWDR010000087.1:0-69430 GCA_021346845.1 Apeltes quadracus
AGAAACAAACTCACTCAGGCCATTGAAACTCAAGAAGGAGAGCTCCTCCAAAAGAGCTGTGTGCTAAACAAATCCACTGCGTTCGCTTCCTGCAAGAGGCGGAGCTTCCGAGATCAGACGAGATTGGGAGCCGGAGAGGTATGGCCGTAAGCAATTTTTGAACTTCTTCCCAAACCTTTAAAATGCATCTCTTCAACAATGTTATTTCTTTGCAATTGTTCAGCCTTTTCAGATAGGGATCTGAAAAAACTGACGACACCTGGGATTCCCAGGCGGTTTTCCATCCAAGTACTAACCAGGCCCTACTCTGCTTAGCTTACGAGATCGGGCGGAGCCAGAGAGGTATGGCCGTAAGCAATTTTTGAACTTCTTCCTAATCCTTTAAAATGCATCTCTTCAACAATGTGTTATTTTTTGTAATTTCCTAGGTAAAAAGGTTGCGGCGTTTCCTGCTTTTAACAAGACGTTAAAAAACTTCCGGCACCTGGGATTCCCAGGCGGTCTTAAATCCAAGTACTAACCAGGCCCTATTCTGCTTAGCTTCCGAGATCAGACGAGATCGGGCGGAGCCAGAGAGGTATCGTTTGTGTAATTCTGAGGCAGTTAGTAGATGAAAACTCTGTCAACTGATACATTCTCAAATCTGGTCCGTTTAGGCTTTATCTCGCTGTGAAAAAGCCTTTTTAATGGAGAAAAAAGGAAACAACTTTGTTGGACCAAATCTGGGTGAAAAAAAGTATTCAGAAATGATGGTAGCTTCATAAAACTATCGTTTGTGTAATCCTGAGGCAGTAAGTAGATGTAAACTCTGTCAACTGATACATTCTCAAATCTGGTCCGTTTAGGCATTATCTCCATTTAAAGGTAAAAGCCTTTAAAAGGCAAAAGCCTTTAAATGGAGAAAAAAATGAAACAACTTTGTTGCCAAATCTGGGTGAAAAAAGTATTCAGAATGATGGTAGCTTCATAAAACTATTGTTTGTGTAATCCTAAGGCAGTAAGTAGATGAAAACTGTCAACTGATACATTCTCAAATGTTGTCTGTTGCAGGCATTATCTCCCTGTGCAACCGCATTAAAATTGAGAAAGGGAACATAACTTTGTTGGACCAAATCTGGGTGAAAAAAGTATTTAGTAATGATTGTTACGTTTCCTCCGGTTAAGAGGGAAACGCTGACATCCAATGGGGGAATAAAACGGGGACCGTGTGAGGCAGTTAAAGAAAAGTAGGTTTATTTACAAAACAAAAGAACATAACGGGTAGGTTGGAAAAAGGTGGGGGGGGGGAAGTGTACTGTGGGGGTTGTGCCAAACAAAATTATCAAAGTACAATAAAACCAGGCCTCGCTCAACTCTGTGAAAAGAAAAAGGAAAACAAAAGACCTGACTATTCAACAAATACTCAAAATAACCGAAATACATCAGTGGCAACAACCCATAACCTAGTGGAATAACAACAGTAACTCTGCGTGTATGTGGGTGTGTACAGGGTACCCCAGCCTTACCTCAGTCCCACTTCCCCCACCACAAACCTCAATGGAAAAAAAGCAAGAGCCCGAGAGAGCACACAGTGAGAGGCTTTATAGTTGCCCTCCATATCGGATTGGCCGGAGTGTGGGCCAATACCGGGGTGCTCTGGAGGCAGGGCCAGCCAATACTCCGCCCCTCACCTTGAGGACAAACAAAGAAAAGGTGGGGGTAAGAGGCACACATCTCTACACGTAACAGATGGTAGCTTCATAAAACTATCGTTTGTGTAATCCTGAGGCAGTAAGTAGATGAAAACTCTGTCAACTGATACATTCTCAAACGTTGTCCGTTTTAGGACAACACTGTGCAAAAGCCTTTAAATGGAGGAAAAAGGAAACAACTTTCTTGGACAAAATCTGGGTGAAAAAAGTATTCAGAAGTGATGGTAGCTTCATAAAACTATCGTTTGTGTAATCCTGAGGCAGTAAGTAGATGAAAACTCTGTCAACTGATACATTCTCAAATGTTGTCCGTTTAGGCTTTATCTCGCTGTGCAAACACATTAAAATTGAGAAAGGCAACACAACTTTGTTGGACCAAATCTGGGTGAAAATAGTATTCAGAAGTGATGGTAGTTCATAAAACTATCGTTTGTGTAATCCTGAGGCAGTAAGTAGATGCAAACTCTGTCAACTGATACATTCTCAAATGTTGTCCGTTTAGGCTTTATCTCGCTGTGAAAAAGCCTTTAAATGAAGAAAAAAGGAAACAACTTTGTTGGACCAAATCTGGGTGAAAAAAGTATTCAGTAATTATGGTAGCTTCATAAAAGTATCGTTTGTGTAATCCTGAGGCAGTAAGTAGATGCAAACTCTGTCAACTGATACATTCTCAAATGTTGTCCGTTGCAGGCATTATCTCACTGTGCAACCGCATTAAAATTGAGAAAGGCAACACAACTTTGTTTGACCAAATCTGGGCGAAAAAAGTATTCAGAAATGATGGTAGCTTCATAAAACTATCGTTTGTGTAATCCTGAGGCATTAAGTAGATGTAAACTCTGTCAAGTAATGCATTCTCAAATGTTGTCCGTTTAGGCTTTATCTCGCTGTGAAAAAGCCTTTAAATGGAGAAAAAAGGAAACAACTTTGTTGGACCAAACCTGGGTGAAAAAAGTATTCAGAAATGATGGTAGCTTCATGAAACTAGCGTTTGTGTAATCCTGAGGCAGTAAGTAGATGCAAACTTCTGTCCACTGATACATTCTCAAATCTGGTCCGTTGCAGGCATTATCTCCCTGTGCAACCGCATTGAAATTGAGAAACTCAAGACAACTTTGTTGGCCCAAATCTGGGTGAAAAAAGTATTCAGAAATGATGGTAGCTTCATAAAACTATCGTTTGTGTAATCCTGAGGCAGTAAGTAGATGAAAACTCTGTCAACTGATAGTTTCTCAAATGTTTTCCGTTTAGGCTTTATCTCGCTGTGAAAAAGCCTTTAAATGGAGAAAAAAGGAAACAACTTTGTTGGACTAAATCTGGGTGAAAAAAGTATTCAGAAATGATGGTAGCTTCATAAAACTATCGTTTGTGTAATCCTGAGGCAGTAAGTAGATGGAAACTCTGTCAACTAATGCATTCTCAAATGTTGTCTGTTTAGGCATTATCTCACTGTGCAAAAGCCTTTAAATGGAGAAAAAAGGAAACAACTTTCTTGGACCAAATCTGGGTGAAAAAAGTATTCAGTAATTATGGTAGCTTCATAAAACTATCGTTTGTGTAATCCTGAGGCAGTAAGTAGATGCAAACTCTGTCAACTGATACATTCTCAAATGTTGTCCGTTGCAGGCATTATCTCACTGTGCAACCGCATTAAAATTGAGAAAGGCAACACAACTTTGTTTGACCAAATCTGGGCGAAAAAAGTATTCAGAAATGATGGTAGCTTCATAAAACTATCGTTTGTGTAATCCTGAGGCATTAAGTAGATGTAAACTCTGTCAACTAATGCATTCTCAAATGTTGTCCGTTTAGGCTTTATCTCGCTGTGAAAAAGCCTTTAAATGGAGAAAAAAGGAAACAACTTTGTTGGACCAAACCTGGGTGAAAAAAGTATTAAGAAATGATGGTAGCTTCATA
This sequence comes from Apeltes quadracus, assembly GCA_021346845.1. Classification (NCBI taxonomy): domain Eukaryota; kingdom Metazoa; phylum Chordata; class Actinopteri; order Perciformes; family Gasterosteidae; genus Apeltes; species Apeltes quadracus. Next base: position 3,609 of record JAHWDR010000087.1, read on the forward strand.
AAACTAGCGTTTGTGTAATCCTGAGGCAGTAAGTAGATGCAAATTCTGTCCACTGATACATTCTCAAATCTGGTCCGTTTAGGCATTATCTCCCTGTGCAACCGCATTAAAATTGAGAAACTCAAGACAACTTTGTTGGCCCAAATCTGGGTGAAAAAAGTATTCAGAAATGATGGTAGCTTCATAAAACTATCGTTTGTGTAATCCTGAGGCAGTAAGTAGATGAAAACTCTGTCAACTGATAGTTTCTCAAATGTTTTCCGTTTAGGCTTTATCTCGCTGTGAAAAAGCCTTTAAATGGAGAAAAAAGGAAACAACTTTGTTGGACTAAATCTGGGTGAAAAAAGTATTCAGAAATGATGGTAGCTTCATAAAACTATCGTTTGTGTAATCCTGAGGCAGTAAGTAGATGAAAACTCTGTCAACTGATACATTCTCAAACGTTGTCCGTTTTAGGACAACACTGTGCCAACGACTTGAAATTGAGGAAAAGGGAAACAACTTTGTTGGACCAAATCTGGGTGAAAAAAGTATTCAGAAATGATGGTAGCGTCATAAAACTATCGTTTGTGTAATCCTGAGGCAGTAAGTAGATGTAAACTCTGTCAAGTAATGCATTCTCAAATGTTGTCCGTTTAGGCTTTATCTCGCTGTGAAAAAGCCTTTAAATGGAGAAAAAAGGAAACAACTTTGTTCGACCAAATATGGGTGAAAAAAGTATTCAGAAATGATGGTAGCTTCATGAAACTATCGTTTGTGTAATCCTGAGGCAGTAAGTAGATGCAAACTCTGTCAACTGATACATTCTCAAATGTTGTCCGTTGCAGGCATTATCTCACTGTGCAACCACATTGAATTGAGAAAGGCAACACAACTTTGTTGGACCAAATCTGGGTGAAAAAAGTATTCAGAAATGATGGTAGCTTCATAAAACTATCGTTTGTGTAATCCTGAGGCAGTAAGTAGATGTAAACTCTGTCAACTAATGCATTCTCAAATGTTGTCCGTTTAGGCTTTATCTCGCTGTGAAAAAGCCTTTAAATGGAGAAAAAAGGAAACAACTTTGTTGGACCAAACCTGGGTGAAAAAAGTATTAAGAAATGATGGTAGCTTCATAAAACTAGCGTTTGTGTAATCCTGAGGCAGTAAGTAGATGCAAATTCTGTCCACTGATACATTCTCAAATCTGGTCCGTTTAGGCATTATCTCCCTGTGCAACCGCATTAAAATTGAGAAACTCAAGACAACTTTGTTGGCCCAAATCTGGGTGAAAAAAGTATTCAGAAATGATGGTAGCTTCATAAAACTATCGTTTGTGTAATCCTGAGGCAGTAAGTAGATGAAAACTCTGTCAACTGATAGTTTCTCAAATGTTTTCCGTTTAGGCTTTATCTCGCTGTGAAAAAGCCTTTAAATGGAGAAAAAAGGAAACAACTTTGTTGGACTAAATCTGGGTGAAAAAAGTATTCAGAAATGATGGTAGCTTCATAAAACTATCGTTTGTGTAATCCTGAGGCAGTAAGTAGATGCAAACTCTGTCAACTAATGCATTCTCAAATGTTGTCTGTTTAGGCATTATCTCACTGTGCAACCACATTGAATTGAGAAAGGCAACACAACTTTGTTGGACCAAATCTGGGTGAAAAAAGTATTCAGAAATGATGGTAGCGTCATAAAACTATCGTTTGTGTAATCCTGAGGCAGTAAGTAGATGCAAACTCTGTCAACTAATGCATTCTCAAATGTTGTCAGTTTAGGCATTATCTCACTGTGCAAAAGCCTTTAAATGGAGAAAAAAGGAAACAACTTTCTTGGACCAAATCTGGGTAAAAAAGTATTCAGAAATGATGGTTGCTTCATAAAACTATCGTTTGTGTAATCCTGAGGCAGTAAGTAGATGAAAACTCTGTCAACTGATACATTCTCAAAGGTTGTCCGTTTTAGGACAACACTGTGCCAACGACTTGAAATTGAGGAAAAGGGAAACAACTTTGTTGGATCAAATCTGGGTGAAAAAAGTATTCAGAAATGATGGTAGCGTCATAAAACTATCGTTTGTGTAATCCTGAGGCAGTAAGTAGATGCAAACTCTGTCAACTGATACATTCTCAAATGTTGTCCGTTTAGGCTTTATCTCGCTGTGAAAAAGCCTTTAAATGGAGAAAAAAGGAAACAACTTTGTTGGACCAAATCTGGGTGAAAAAAGTATTCAGTAATTATGGTAGCTTCATAAAACTATCGTTTGTGTAATCCTGAGGCAGTAAGAAGATGCAAACTCTGTCAACTGATACATTCTCAAATGTTGTCCGTTGCAGGCATTATCTCACTGTGCAACCGCATTAAAAATGAGAAAGGCAACACAACTTTGTTTGACCAAATCTGGGCGAAAAAAGTATTCAGAAATGATTGTAGCTTCATAAAACTATCGTTTGTGTAATCCTGAGGCATTAAGTAGATGTAAACTCTGTCAAGTAATGCATTCTCAAATGTTGTCCGTTTAGGCTTTATCTCGCTGTGAAAAAGCCTTTAAATGGAGAAAAAAGGAAACAACTTTGTTCGACCAAATATGGGTGAAAAAAGTATTCAGAAATGATGGTAGCTTCATGAAACTATCGTTTGTGTAATCCTGAGGCAGTAAGTAGATGCAAACTCTGTCAACTGATACATTCTCAAATGTTGTCCGTTGCAGGCATTATCTCACTGTGCAACCACATTGAATTGAGAAAGGCAACACAACTTTGTTGGACCAAATCTGGGTGAAAAAAGTATTCAGAAATGATGGTAGCTTCATAAAACTATCGTTTGTGTAATCCTGAGGCAGTAAGTAGATGCAAACTCTGTCAACTGATAGATTCTCAAATGTTGTCCGTTTAGGCTTTATCTCGCTGTGAAAAAGCCTTTAAATGGAGAAAAAAGGAAACAACTTTGTTGGACCAAATCTGGGTGAAAAAAGTATTCAGAAATGATGGTAGCTTCATAAAACTATCGTTTGTGTAATCCTGAGGCAGTAAGTAGATGTAAACTCTGTCAACTAATGCATTCTCAAATGTTGTCCGTTTAGGCTTTATCTCGCTGTGAAAAAGCCTTTAAATGGAGAAAAAAGGAAACAACTTTGTTGGACCAAACCTGGGTGAAAAAAGTATTAAGAAATGATGGTAGCTTCATAAAACTAGCGTTTGTGTAATCCTGAGGCAGTAAGTAGATGCAAATTCTGTCCACTGATACATTCTCAAATCTGGTCCGTTTAGGCATTATCTCCCTGTGCAACCGCATTAAAATTGAGAAACTCAAGACAACTTTGTTGGCCCAAATCTGGGTGAAAAAAGTATTCAGAAATGATGGTAGCTTCATAAAACTATCGTTTGTGTAATCCTGAGGCAGTAAGTAGATGCAAACTCTGTCAACTAATGCATTCTCAAATCTGGTCCGTTTAGGCATTATCTCCCTGTGCAACCGCATTAAAATTGAGAAACTCAAGACAACTTTGTTGGCCCAAATCTGGGTGAAAAAAGTATTCAGAAATGATGGTAGCTTCATAAAACTATCGTTTGTGTAATCCTGAGGCAGTAAGTAGATGAAAACTCTGTCAACTGATAGTTTCTCAAATGTTTTCCGTTTAGGCTTTATCTCGCTGTGAAAAAGCCTTTAAATGGAGAAAAAAGGAAACAACTTTGTTGGACTAAATCTGGGTGAAAAAAGTATTCAGAAATGATGGTAGCTTCATAAAACTATCGTTTGTGTAATCCTGAGGCAGTAAGTAGATGCAAACTCTGTCAACTAATGCATTCTCAAATGTTGTCTGTTTAGGCATTATCTCACTGTGCAAAAGCCTTTAAATGGAGAAAAAAGGAAACAACTTTCTTGGACCAAATCTGGGTGAAAAAAGTATTCAGAAATGATGGTAGCGTCATAAAACTATCGTTTGTGTAATCCTGAGGCAGTAAGTAGATGAAAACTCTGTCAACTGATACATTCTCAAACGTTGTCCGTTTTAGGACAACACTGTGCCAACGACTTGAAATTGAGGAAAAGGGAAACAACTTTGTTGGACCAAATCTGGGTGAAAAAAGTATTCAGAAATGATGGTAGCGTCATAAAACTATCGTTTGTGTAATCCTGAGGCAGTAAGTAGATGCAAACTCTGTCAACTAATGCATTCTCAAATGTTGTCAGTTTAGGCATTATCTCACTGTGCAAAAGCCTTTAAATGGAGAAAAAAGGAAACAACTTTCTTGGACCAAATCTGGGTAAAAAAAGTATTCAGAAATGATGGTTGCTTCATAAAACTATCGTTTGTGTAATCCTGAGGCAGTAAGTAGATGAAAACTCTGTCAACTGATACATTCTCAAAGGTTGTCCGTTTTAGGACAACACTGTGCCAACGACTTGAAATTGAGGAAAAGGGAAACAACTTTGTTGGATCAAATCTGGGTGAAAAAAGTATTCAGAAATGATGGTAGCGTCATAAAACTATCGTTTGTGTAATCCTGAGGCAGTAAGTAGATGCAAACTCTGTCAACTGATACATTCTCAAATGTTGTCCGTTTAGGCTTTATCTCGCTGTGAAAAAGCCTTTAAATGGAGAAAAAAGGAAACAACTTTGTTGGACCAAATCTGGGTGAAAAAAGTATTCAGTAATTATGGTAGCTTCATAAAACTATCGTTTGTGTAATCCTGAGGCAGTAAGAAGATGCAAACTCTGTCAACTGATACATTCTCAAATGTTGTCCGTTGCAGGCATTATCTCACTGTGCAACCGCAATAAAATGAGAAAGGCAACACAACTTTGTTTGACCAAATCTGGGCGAAAAAAGTATTCAGAAATGATTGTAGCTTCATAAAACTATCGTTTGTGTAATCCTGAGGCATTAAGTAGATGTAAACTCTGTCAAGTAATGCATTCTCAAATGTTGTCCGTTTAGGCTTTATCTCGCTGTGAAAAAGCCTTTAAATGGAGAAAAAAGGAAACAACTTTGTTCGACCAAATATGGGTGAAAAAAGTATTCAGAAATGATGGTAGCTTCATGAAACTATCGTTTGTGTAATCCTGAGGCAGTAAGTAGATGCAAATTCTGTCCACTGATACATTCTCAAATCTGGTCCGTTTAGGCATTATCTCCCTGTGCAACCGCATTAAAATTGAGAAACTCAAGACAACTTTGTTGGCCCAAATCTGGGTGAAAAAAGTATTCAGAAATGATGGTAGCTTCATAAAACTATCGTTTGTGTAATCCTGAGGCAGTAAGTAGATGAAAACTCTGTCAACTGATACATTCTCAAACGTTGTCCGTTTTAGGACAACACTGTGCCAACGACTTGAAATTGAGGAAAAGGGAAACAACTTTGTTGGACCAAATCTGGGTGAAAAAAGTATTCAGAAATGATGGTAGCGTCATAAAACTATCGTTTGTGTAATCCTGAGGCAGTAAGTAGATGCAAACTCTGTCAACTAATGCATTCTCAAATGTTGTCAGTTTAGGCATTATCTCACTGTGCAAAAGCCTTTAAATGGAGAAAAAAGGAAACAACTTTCTTGGACCAAATCTGGGTAAAAAAAGTATTCAGAAATGATGGTTGCTTCATAAAACTATCGTTTGTGTAATCCTGAGGCAGTAAGTAGATGAAAACTCTGTCAACTGATACATTCTCAAAGGTTGTCCGTTTTAGGACAACACTGTGCCAACGACTTGAAATTGAGGAAAAGGGAAACAACTTTGTTGGATCAAATCTGGGTGAAAAAAGTATTCAGAAATGATGGTAGCGTCATAAAACTATCGTTTGTGTAATCCTGAGGCAGTAAGTAGATGCAAACTCTGTCAACTGATACATTCTCAAATGTTGTCCGTTTAGGCTTTATCTCGCTGTGAAAAAGCCTTTAAATGGAGAAAAAAGGAAACAACTTTGTTGGACCAAATCTGGGTGAAAAAAGTATTCAGTAATTATGGTAGCTTCATAAAACTATCGTTTGTGTAATCCTGAGGCAGTAAGAAGATGCAAACTCTGTCAACTGATACATTCTCAAATGTTGTCCGTTGCAGGCATTATCTCACTGTGCAACCGCATTAAAAATGAGAAAGGCAACACAACTTTGTTTGACCAAATCTGGGCGAAAAAAGTATTCAGAAATGATGGTAGCTTCATGAAACTATCGTTTGTGTAATCCTGAGGCAGTAAGTAGATGCAAACTCTGTCAACTGATACGTTCTCAAATGTTGTCCGTTGCAGGCATTATCTCACTGTGCAACCACATTGAATTGAGAAAGGCAACACAACTTTGTTGGACCAAATCTGGGTGAAAAAAGTATTCAGAAATGATGGTAGCGTCATAAAACTATCGTTTGTGTAATCCTGAGGCAGTAAGTAGATGCAAACTCTGTCAACTGATAGTTTCTCAAATGTTGTCCGTTTAGGCTTTATCTCGCTGTGAAAAAGCCTTTAAATGGAGAAAAAAGGAAACAACTTTGTTGGACCAAATATGGGCGAAAAAAGTATTCAGAAATGATGGTAGCTTCATAAAACTATCGTTTGTGTAATCCTGAGGCAGTAAGTAGATGAAAACTCTGTCAACTGATACATTCTCAAACGTTGTCCGTTTTAGGACAACACTGTGCCAACGACTTGAAATTGAGGAAAAGGGAAACAACTTTGTTGGACCAAATCTGGGTGAAAAAAGTATTCAGAAATGATGGTAGCGTCATAAAACTATCGTTTGTGTAATCCTGAGGCAGTAAGTAGATGCAAACTCTGTCAACTGATACATTCTCAAATGTTGTCCGTTGCAGGCATTATCTCACTGTGCAACCACATTGAATTGAGAAAGGCAACACAACTTTGTTGGACCAAATCTGGGTGAAAAAAGTATTCAGAAATGATGGTAGCTTCATAAAACTATCGTTTGTGTAATCCTGAGGCAGTAAGTAGATGTAAACTCTGTCAACTAATGCATTCTCAAATGTTGTCCGTTTAGGCTTTATCTCGCTGTGAAAAAGCCTTTAAATGGAGAAAAAAGGAAACAACTTTGTTGGACCAAACCTGGGTGAAAAAAGTATTAAGAAATGATGGTAGCTTCATAAAACTATCGTTTGTGTAATCCTGAGGCAGTAAGTAGATGAAAACTCTGTCAACTGATACATTCTCAAACGTTGTCCGTTTTAGGACAACACTGTGCCAACGACTTGAAATTGAGGAAAAGGGAAACAACTTTGTTGGACCAAATCTGGGTGAAAAAAGTATTCAGAAATGATGGTAGCGTCATAAAACTATCGTTTGTGTAATCCTGAGGCAGTAAGTAGATGTAAACTCTGTCAACTAATGCATTCTCAAATGTTGTCCGTTTAGGCTTTATCTCGCTGTGAAAAAGCCTTTAAATGGAGAAAAAAGGAAACAACTTTGTTGGACCAAACCTGGGTGAAAAAAGTATTAAGAAATGATGGTAGCTTCATAAAACTAGCGTTTGTGTAATCCTGAGGCAGTAAGTAGATGCAAATTCTGTCCACTGATACATTCTCAAATCTGGTCCGTTTAGGCATTATCTCCCTGTGCAACCGCATTAAAATTGAGAAACTCAAGACAACTTTGTTGGCCCAAATCTGGGTGAAAAAAGTATTCAGAAATGATGGTAGCTTCATAAAACTATCGTTTGTGTAATCCTGAGGCAGTAAGTAGATGAAAACTCTGTCAACTGATAGTTTCTCAAATGTTTTCCGTTTAGGCTTTATCTCGCTGTGAAAAAGCCTTTAAATGGAGAAAAAAGGAAACAACTTTGTTGGACTAAATCTGGGTGAAAAAAGTATTCAGAAATGATGGTAGCTTCATAAAACTATCGTTTGTGTAATCCTGAGGCAGTAAGTAGATGCAAACTCTGTCAACTAATGCATTCTCAAATGTTGTCTGTTTAGGCATTATCTCACTGTGCAACCACATTGAATTGAGAAAGGCAACACAACTTTGTTGGACCAAATCTGGGTGAAAAAAGTATTCAGAAATGATGGTAGCGTCATAAAACTATCGTTTGTGTAATCCTGAGGCAGTAAGTAGATGCAAACTCTGTCAACTAATGCATTCTCAAATGTTGTCAGTTTAGGCATTATCTCACTGTGCAAAAGCCTTTAAATGGAGAAAAAAGGAAACAACTTTCTTGGACCAAATCTGGGTAAAAAAAGTATTCAGAAATGATGGTTGCTTCATAAAACTATCGTTTGTGTAATCCTGAGGCAGTAAGTAGATGAAAACTCTGTCAACTGATACATTCTCAAATGTTGTCCGTTGCAGGCATTATCTCACTGTGCAACCGCATTAAAAATGAGAAAGGCAACACAACTTTGTTTGACCAAATCTGGGCGAAAAAAGTATTCAGAAATGATTGTAGCTTCATAAAACTATCGTTTGTGTAATCCTGAGGCATTAAGTAGATGTAAACTCTGTCAAGTAATGCATTCTCAAATGTTGTCCGTTTAGGCTTTATCTCGCTGTGAAAAAGCCTTTAAATGGAGAAAAAAGGAAACAACTTTGTTCGACCAAATATGGGTGAAAAAAGTATTCAGAAATGATGGTAGCTTCATGAAACTATCGTTTGTGTAATCCTGAGGCAGTAAGTAGATGCAAATTCTGTCCACTGATACATTCTCAAATCTGGTCCGTTTAGGCATTATCTCCCTGTGCAACCGCATTAAAATTGAGAAACTCAAGACAACTTTGTTGGCCCAAATCTGGGTGAAAAAAGTATTCAGAAATGATGGTAGCTTCATAAAACTATCGTTTGTGTAATCCTGAGGCAGTAAGTAGATGAAAACTCTGTCAACTGATACATTCTCAAACGTTGTCCGTTTTAGGACAACACTGTGCCAACGACTTGAAATTGAGGAAAAGGGAAACAACTTTGTTGGACCAAATCTGGGTGAAAAAAGTATTCAGAAATGATGGTAGCGTCATAAAACTATCGTTTGTGTAATCCTGAGGCAGTAAGTAGATGCAAACTCTGTCAACTAATGCATTCTCAAATGTTGTCAGTTTAGGCATTATCTCACTGTGCAAAAGCCTTTAAATGGAGAAAAAAGGAAACAACTTTCTTGGACCAAATCTGGGTAAAAAAAGTATTCAGAAATGATGGTTGCTTCATAAAACTATCGTTTGTGTAATCCTGAGGCAGTAAGTAGATGAAAACTCTGTCAACTGATACATTCTCAAAGGTTGTCCGTTTTAGGACAACACTGTGCCAACGACTTGAAATTGAGGAAAAGGGAAACAACTTTGTTGGATCAAATCTGGGTGAAAAAAGTATTCAGAAATGATGGTAGCGTCATAAAACTATCGTTTGTGTAATCCTGAGGCAGTAAGTAGATGCAAACTCTGTCAACTGATACATTCTCAAATGTTGTCCGTTTAGGCTTTATCTCGCTGTGAAAAAGCCTTTAAATGGAGAAAAAAGGAAACAACTTTGTTGGACCAAATCTGGGTGAAAAAAGTATTCAGTAATTATGGTAGCTTCATAAAACTATCGTTTGTGTAATCCTGAGGCAGTAAGAAGATGCAAACTCTGTCAACTGATACATTCTCAAATGTTGTCCGTTGCAGGCATTATCTCACTGTGCAACCGCATTAAAAATGAGAAAGGCAACACAACTTTGTTTGACCAAATCTGGGCGAAAAAAGTATTCAGAAATGATTGTAGCTTCATAAAACTATCGTTTGTGTAATCCTGAGGCATTAAGTAGATGTAAACTCTGTCAAGTAATGCATTCTCAAATGTTGTCCGTTTAGGCTTTATCTCGCTGTGAAAAAGCCTTTAAATGGAGAAAAAAGGAAACAACTTTGTTCGACCAAATATGGGTGAAAAAAGTATTCAGAAATGATGGTAGCTTCATGAAACTATCGTTTGTGTAATCCTGAGGCAGTAAGTAGATGCAAACTCTGTCAACTGATACGTTCTCAAATGTTGTCCGTTGCAGGCATTATCTCACTGTGCAACCACATTGAATTGAGAAAGGCAACACAACTTTGTTGGACCAAATCTGGGTGAAAAAAGTATTCAGAAATGATGGTAGCGTCATAAAACTATCGTTTGTGTAATCCTGAGGCAGTAAGTAGATGCAAACTCTGTCAACTGATAGTTTCTCAAATGTTGTCCGTTTAGGCTTTATCTCGCTGTGAAAAAGCCTTTAAATGGAGAAAAAAGGAAACAACTTTGTTGGACCAAATATGGGCGAAAAAAGTATTCAGAAATGATGGTAGCTTCATAAAACTATCGTTTGTGTAATCCTGAGGCAGTAAGTAGATGAAAACTCTGTCAACTGATACATTCTCAAACGTTGTCCGTTTTAGGACAACACTGTGCCAACGACTTGAAATTGAGGAAAAGGGAAACAACTTTGTTGGACCAAATCTGGGTGAAAAAAGTATTCAGAAATGATGGTAGCGTCATAAAACTATCGTTTGTGTAATCCTGAGGCAGTAAGTAGATGCAAACTCTGTCAACTGATACATTCTCAAATGTTGTCCGTTGCAGGCATTATCTCACTGTGCAACCACATTGAATTGAGAAAGGCAACACAACTTTGTTGGACCAAATCTGGGTGAAAAAAGTATTCAGAAATGATGGTAGCTTCATAAAACTATCGTTTGTGTAATCCTGAGGCAGTAAGTAGATGTAAACTCTGTCAACTAATGCATTCTCAAATGTTGTCCGTTTAGGCTTTATCTCGCTGTGAAAAAGCCTTTAAATGGAGAAAAAAGGAAACAACTTTGTTGGACCAAACCTGGGTGAAAAAAGTATTAAGAAATGATGGTAGCTTCATAAAACTATCGTTTGTGTAATCCTGAGGCAGTAAGTAGATGAAAACTCTGTCAACTGATACATTCTCAAACGTTGTCCGTTTTAGGACAACACTGTGCCAACGACTTGAAATTGAGGAAAAGGGAAACAACTTTGTTGGACCAAATCTGGGTGAAAAAAGTATTCAGAAATGATGGTAGCGTCATAAAACTATCGTTTGTGTAATCCTGAGGCAGTAAGTAGATGTAAACTCTGTCAACTAATGCATTCTCAAATGTTGTCCGTTTAGGCTTTATCTCGCTGTGAAAAAGCCTTTAAATGGAGAAAAAAGGAAACAACTTTGTTGGACCAAACCTGGGTGAAAAAAGTATTAAGAAATGATGGTAGCTTCATAAAACTAGCGTTTGTGTAATCCTGAGGCAGTAAGTAGATGCAAATTCTGTCCACTGATACATTCTCAAATCTGGTCCGTTTAGGCATTATCTCCCTGTGCAACCGCATTAAAATTGAGAAACTCAAGACAACTTTGTTGGCCCAAATCTGGGTGAAAAAAGTATTCAGAAATGATGGTAGCTTCATAAAACTATCGTTTGTGTAATCCTGAGGCAGTAAGTAGATGAAAACTCTGTCAACTGATAGTTTCTCAAATGTTTTCCGTTTAGGCTTTATCTCGCTGTGAAAAAGCCTTTAAATGGAGAAAAAAGGAAACAACTTTGTTGGACTAAATCTGGGTGAAAAAAGTATTCAGAAATGATGGTAGCTTCATAAAACTATCGTTTGTGTAATCCTGAGGCAGTAAGTAGATGCAAACTCTGTCAACTAATGCATTCTCAAATGTTGTCTGTTTAGGCATTATCTCACTGTGCAACCACATTGAATTGAGAAAGGCAACACAACTTTGTTGGACCAAATCTGGGTGAAAAAAGTATTCAGAAATGATGGTAGCGTCATAAAACTATCGTTTGTGTAATCCTGAGGCAGTAAGTAGATGCAAACTCTGTCAACTAATGCATTCTCAAATGTTGTCAGTTTAGGCATTATCTCACTGTGCAAAAGCCTTTAAATGGAGAAAAAAGGAAACAACTTTGTTGGACCAAATCTGGGTGAAAAAAGTATTCAGTAATTATGGTAGCTTCATAAAACTATCGTTTGTGTAATCCTGAGGCAGTAAGAAGATGCAAACTCTGTCAACTGATACATTCTCAAATGTTGTCCGTTGCAGGCATTATCTCACTGTGCAACCGCATTAAAAATGAGAAAGGCAACACAACTTTGTTTGACCAAATCTGGGCGAAAAAAGTATTCAGAAATGATTGTAGCTTCATAAAACTATCGTTTGTGTAATCCTGAGGCATTAAGTAGATGTAAACTCTGTCAAGTAATGCATTCTCAAATGTTGTCCGTTTAGGCTTTATCTCGCTGTGAAAAAGCCTTTAAATGGAGAAAAAAGGAAACAACTTTGTTCGACCAAATATGGGTGAAAAAAGTATTCAGAAATGATGGTAGCTTCATGAAACTATCGTTTGTGTAATCCTGAGGCAGTAAGTAGATGCAAATTCTGTCCACTGATACATTCTCAAATCTGGTCCGTTTAGGCATTATCTCCCTGTGCAACCGCATTAAAATTGAGAAACTCAAGACAACTTTGTTGGCCCAAATCTGGGTGAAAAAAGTATTCAGAAATGATGGTAGCTTCATAAAACTATCGTTTGTGTAATCCTGAGGCAGTAAGTAGATGAAAACTCTGTCAACTGATACATTCTCAAACGTTGTCCGTTTTAGGACAACACTGTGCCAACGACTTGAAATTGAGGAAAAGGGAAACAACTTTGTTGGACCAAATCTGGGTGAAAAAAGTATTCAGAAATGATGGTAGCGTCATAAAACTATCGTTTGTGTAATCCTGAGGCAGTAAGTAGATGCAAACTCTGTCAACTAATGCATTCTCAAATGTTGTCAGTTTAGGCATTATCTCACTGTGCAAAAGCCTTTAAATGGAGAAAAAAGGAAACAACTTTCTTGGACCAAATCTGGGTAAAAAAAGTATTCAGAAATGATGGTTGCTTCATAAAACTATCGTTTGTGTAATCCTGAGGCAGTAAGTAGATGAAAACTCTGTCAACTGATACATTCTCAAAGGTTGTCCGTTTTAGGACAACACTGTGCCAACGACTTGAAATTGAGGAAAAGGGAAACAACTTTGTTGGATCAAATCTGGGTGAAAAAAGTATTCAGAAATGATGGTAGCGTCATAAAACTATCGTTTGTGTAATCCTGAGGCAGTAAGTAGATGCAAACTCTGTCAACTGATACATTCTCAAATGTTGTCCGTTTAGGCTTTATCTCGCTGTGAAAAAGCCTTTAAATGGAGAAAAAAGGAAACAACTTTGTTGGACCAAATCTGGGTGAAAAAAGTATTCAGTAATTATGGTAGCTTCATAAAACTATCGTTTGTGTAATCCTGAGGCAGTAAGAAGATGCAAACTCTGTCAACTGATACATTCTCAAATGTTGTCCGTTGCAGGCATTATCTCACTGTGCAACCGCATTAAAAATGAGAAAGGCAACACAACTTTGTTTGACCAAATCTGGGCGAAAAAAGTATTCAGAAATGATTGTAGCTTCATAAAACTATCGTTTGTGTAATCCTGAGGCATTAAGTAGATGTAAACTCTGTCAAGTAATGCATTCTCAAATGTTGTCCGTTTAGGCTTTATCTCGCTGTGAAAAAGCCTTTAAATGGAGAAAAAAGGAAACAACTTTGTTCGACCAAATATGGGTGAAAAAAGTATTCAGAAATGATGGTAGCTTCATGAAACTATCGTTTGTGTAATCCTGAGGCAGTAAGTAGATGCAAACTCTGTCAACTGATACGTTCTCAAATGTTGTCCGTTGCAGGCATTATCTCACTGTGCAACCACATTGAATTGAGAAAGGCAACACAACTTTGTTGGACCAAATCTGGGTGAAAAAAGTATTCAGAAATGATGGTAGCGTCATAAAACTATCGTTTGTGTAATCCTGAGGCAGTAAGTAGATGCAAACTCTGTCAACTGATAGTTTCTCAAATGTTGTCCGTTTAGGCTTTATCTCGCTGTGAAAAAGCCTTTAAATGGAGAAAAAAGGAAACAACTTTGTTGGACCAAATATGGGCGAAAAAAGTATTCAGAAATGATGGTAGCTTCATAAAACTATCGTTTGTGTAATCCTGAGGCAGTAAGTAGATGAAAACTCTGTCAACTGATACATTCTCAAACGTTGTCCGTTTTAGGACAACACTGTGCCAACGACTTGAAATTGAGGAAAAGGGAAACAACTTTGTTGGACCAAATCTGGGTGAAAAAAGTATTCAGAAATGATGGTAGCGTCATAAAACTATCGTTTGTGTAATCCTGAGGCAGTAAGTAGATGCAAACTCTGTCAACTGATACATTCTCAAATGTTGTCCGTTGCAGGCATTATCTCACTGTGCAACCACATTGAATTGAGAAAGGCAACACAACTTTGTTGGACCAAATCTGGGTGAAAAAAGTATTCAGAAATGATGGTAGCTTCATAAAACTATCGTTTGTGTAATCCTGAGGCAGTAAGTAGATGTAAACTCTGTCAACTAATGCATTCTCAAATGTTGTCCGTTTAGGCTTTATCTCGCTGTGAAAAAGCCTTTAAATGGAGAAAAAAGGAAACAACTTTGTTGGACCAAACCTGGGTGAAAAAAGTATTAAGAAATGATGGTAGCTTCATAAAACTATCGTTTGTGTAATCCTGAGGCAGTAAGTAGATGAAAACTCTGTCAACTGATACATTCTCAAACGTTGTCCGTTTTAGGACAACACTGTGCCAACGACTTGAAATTGAGGAAAAGGGAAACAACTTTGTTGGACCAAATCTGGGTGAAAAAAGTATTCAGAAATGATGGTAGCGTCATAAAACTATCGTTTGTGTAATCCTGAGGCAGTAAGTAGATGTAAACTCTGTCAACTAATGCATTCTCAAATGTTGTCCGTTTAGGCTTTATCTCGCTGTGAAAAAGCCTTTAAATGGAGAAAAAAGGAAACAACTTTGTTGGACCAAACCTGGGTGAAAAAAGTATTAAGAAATGATGGTAGCTTCATAAAACTAGCGTTTGTGTAATCCTGAGGCAGTAAGTAGATGCAAATTCTGTCCACTGATACATTCTCAAATCTGGTCCGTTTAGGCATTATCTCCCTGTGCAACCGCATTAAAATTGAGAAACTCAAGACAACTTTGTTGGCCCAAATCTGGGTGAAAAAAGTATTCAGAAATGATGGTAGCTTCATAAAACTATCGTTTGTGTAATCCTGAGGCAGTAAGTAGATGAAAACTCTGTCAACTGATAGTTTCTCAAATGTTTTCCGTTTAGGCTTTATCTCGCTGTGAAAAAGCCTTTAAATGGAGAAAAAAGGAAACAACTTTGTTGGACTAAATCTGGGTGAAAAAAGTATTCAGAAATGATGGTAGCTTCATAAAACTATCGTTTGTGTAATCCTGAGGCAGTAAGTAGATGCAAACTCTGTCAACTAATGCATTCTCAAATGTTGTCTGTTTAGGCATTATCTCACTGTGCAACCACATTGAATTGAGAAAGGCAACACAACTTTGTTGGACCAAATCTGGGTGAAAAAAGTATTCAGAAATGATGGTAGCTTCATAAAACTATCGTTTGTGTAATCCTGAGGCAGTAAGTAGATGTAAACTCTGTCAACTAATGCATTCTCAAATGTTGTCCGTTTAGGCTTTATCTCGCTGTGAAAAAGCCTTTAAATGGAGAAAAAAGGAAACAACTTTGTTGGACCAAACCTGGGTAAAAAAAGTATTAAGAAATGATGGTAGCTTCATAAAACTAGCGTTTGTGTAATCCTGAGGCAGTAAGTAGATGCAAATTCTGTCCACTGATACATTCTCAAATCTGGTCCGTTTAGGCATTATCTCCCTGTGCAACCGCATTAAAATTGAGAAACTCAAGACAACTTTGTTGGCCCAAATCTGGGTGAAAAAAGTATTCAGAAATGATGGTAGCTTCATAAAACTATCGTTTGTGTAATCCTGAGGCAGTAAGTAGATGAAAACTCTGTCAACTGATAGTTTCTCAAATGTTTTCCGTTTAGGCTTTATCTCGCTGTGAAAAAGCCTTTAAATGGAGAAAAAAGGAAACAACTTTGTTGGACTAAATCTGGGTGAAAAAAGTATTCAGAAATGATGGTAGCTTCATAAAACTATCGTTTGTGTAATCCTGAGGCAGTAAGTAGATGCAAACTCTGTCAACTAATGCATTCTCAAATGTTGTCTGTTTAGGCATTATCTCACTGTGCAAAAGCCTTTAAATGGAGAAAAAAGGAAACAACTTTCTTGGACCAAATCTGGGTGAAAAAAGTATTCAGAAATGATGGTAGCGTCATAAAACTATCGTTTGTGTAATCCTGAGGCAGTAAGTAGATGAAAACTCTGTCAACTGATACATTCTCAAACGTTGTCCGTTTTAGGACAACACTGTGCCAACGACTTGAAATTGAGGAAAAGGGAAACAACTTTGTTGGACCAAATCTGGGTGAAAAAAGTATTCAGAAATGATGGTAGCGTCATAAAACTATCGTTTGTGTAATCCTGAGGCAGTAAGTAGATGCAAACTCTGTCAACTAATGCATTCTCAAATGTTGTCAGTTTAGGCATTATCTCACTGTGCAAAAGCCTTTAAATGGAGAAAAAAGGAAACAACTTTCTTGGACCAAATCTGGGTAAAAAAAGTATTAAGAAATGATGGTAGCTTCATAAAACTAGCGTTTGTGTAATCCTGAGGCAGTAAGTAGATGCAAATTCTGTCCACTGATACATTCTCAAATCTGGTCCGTTTAGGCATTATCTCCCTGTGCAACCGCATTAAAATTGAGAAACTCAAGACAACTTTGTTGGCCCAAATCTGGGTGAAAAAAGTATTCAGAAATGATGGTAGCTTCATAAAACTATCGTTTGTGTAATCCTGAGGCAGTAAGTAGATGAAAACTCTGTCAACTGATAGTTTCTCAAATGTTTTCCGTTTAGGCTTTATCTCGCTGTGAAAAAGCCTTTAAATGGAGAAAAAAGGAAACAACTTTGTTGGACTAAATCTGGGTGAAAAAAGTATTCAGAAATGATGGTAGCTTCATAAAACTATCGTTTGTGTAATCCTGAGGCAGTAAGTAGATGCAAACTCTGTCAACTAATGCATTCTCAAATGTTGTCTGTTTAGGCATTATCTCACTGTGCAACCACATTGAATTGAGAAAGGCAACACAACTTTGTTGGACCAAATCTGGGTGAAAAAAGTATTCAGAAATGATGGTAGCGTCATAAAACTATCGTTTGTGTAATCCTGAGGCAGTAAGTAGATGAAAACTCTGTCAACTGATACATTCTCAAACGTTGTCCGTTTTAGGACAACACTGTGCCAACGACTTGAAATTGAGGAAAAGGGAAACAACTTTGTTGGACCAAATCTGGGTGAAAAAAGTATTCAGAAATGATGGTAGCGTCATAAAACTATCGTTTGTGTAATCCTGAGGCAGTAAGTAGATGCAAACTCTGTCAACTAATGCATTCTCAAATGTTGTCAGTTTAGGCATTATCTCACTGTGCAAAAGCCTTTAAATGGAGAAAAAAGGAAACAACTTTCTTGGACCAAATCTGGGTAAAAAAAGTATTAAGAAATGATGGTAGCTTCATAAAACTAGCGTTTGTGTAATCCTGAGGCAGTAAGTAGATGCAAATTCTGTCCACTGATACATTCTCAAATCTGGTCCGTTTAGGCATTATCTCCCTGTGCAACCGCATTAAAATTGAGAAACTCAAGACAACTTTGTTGGCCCAAATCTGGGTGAAAAAAGTATTCAGAAATGATGGTAGCTTCATAAAACTATCGTTTGTGTAATCCTGAGGCAGTAAGTAGATGAAAACTCTGTCAACTGATAGTTTCTCAAATGTTTTCCGTTTAGGCTTTATCTCGCTGTGAAAAAGCCTTTAAATGGAGAAAAAAGGAAACAACTTTGTTGGACTAAATCTGGGTGAAAAAAGTATTCAGAAATGATGGTAGCTTCATAAAACTATCGTTTGTGTAATCCTGAGGCAGTAAGTAGATGCAAACTCTGTCAACTAATGCATTCTCAAATGTTGTCTGTTTAGGCATTATCTCACTGTGCAACCACATTGAATTGAGAAAGGCAACACAACTTTGTTGGACCAAATCTGGGTGAAAAAAGTATTCAGAAATGATGGTAGCTTCATAAAACTATCGTTTGTGTAATCCTGAGGCAGTAAGTAGATGTAAACTCTGTCAACTAATGCATTCTCAAATGTTGTCCGTTTAGGCTTTATCTCGCTGTGAAAAAGCCTTTAAATGGAGAAAAAAGGAAACAACTTTGTTGGACCAAACCTGGGTAAAAAAAGTATTAAGAAATGATGGTAGCTTCATAAAACTAGCGTTTGTGTAATCCTGAGGCAGTAAGTAGATGCAAATTCTGTCCACTGATACATTCTCAAATCTGGTCCGTTTAGGCATTATCTCCCTGTGCAACCGCATTAAAATTGAGAAACTCAAGACAACTTTGTTGGCCCAAATCTGGGTGAAAAAAGTATTCAGAAATGATGGTAGCTTCATAAAACTATCGTTTGTGTAATCCTGAGGCAGTAAGTAGATGAAAACTCTGTCAACTGATAGTTTCTCAAATGTTTTCCGTTTAGGCTTTATCTCGCTGTGAAAAAGCCTTTAAATGGAGAAAAAAGGAAACAACTTTGTTGGACTAAATCTGGGTGAAAAAAGTATTCAGAAATGATGGTAGCTTCATAAAACTATCGTTTGTGTAATCCTGAGGCAGTAAGTAGATGCAAACTCTGTCAACTAATGCATTCTCAAATGTTGTCTGTTTAGGCATTATCTCACTGTGCAAAAGCCTTTAAATGGAGAAAAAAGGAAACAACTTTCTTGGACCAAATCTGGGTGAAAAAAGTATTCAGAAATGATGGTAGCGTCATAAAACTATCGTTTGTGTAATCCTGAGGCAGTAAGTAGATGAAAACTCTGTCAACTGATACATTCTCAAACGTTGTCCGTTTTAGGACAACACTGTGCCAACGACTTGAAATTGAGGAAAAGGGAAACAACTTTGTTGGACCAAATCTGGGTGAAAAAAGTATTCAGAAATGATGGTAGCGTCATAAAACTATCGTTTGTGTAATCCTGAGGCAGTAAGTAGATGCAAACTCTGTCAACTAATGCATTCTCAAATGTTGTCAGTTTAGGCATTATCTCACTGTGCAAAAGCCTTTAAATGGAGAAAAAAGGAAACAACTTTCTTGGACCAAATCTGGGTAAAAAAAGTATTCAGAAATGATGGTTGCTTCATAAAACTATCGTTTGTGTAATCCTGAGGCAGTAAGTAGATGAAAACTCTGTCAACTGATACATTCTCAAAGGTTGTCCGTTTTAGGACAACACTGTGCCAACGACTTGAAATTGAGGAAAAGGGAAACAACTTTGTTGGATCAAATCTGGGTGAAAAAAGTATTCAGAAATGATGGTAGCGTCATAAAACTATCGTTTGTGTAATCCTGAGGCATTAAGTAGATGTAAACTCTGTCAAGTAATGCATTCTCAAATGTTGTCCGTTTAGGCTTTATCTCGCTGTGAAAAAGCCTTTAAATGGAGAAAAAAGGAAACAACTTTGTTCGACCAAATATGGGTGAAAAAAGTATTCAGAAATGATGGTAGCTTCATGAAACTATCGTTTGTGTAATCCTGAGGCAGTAAGTAGATGCAAACTCTGTCAACTGATACATTCTCAAATGTTGTCCGTTGCAGGCATTATCTCACTGTGCAACCACATTGAATTGAGAAAGGCAACACAACTTTGTTGGACCAAATCTGGGTGAAAAAAGTATTCAGAAATGATGGTAGCTTCATAAAACTATCGTTTGTGTAATCCTGAGGCAGTAAGTAGATGCAAACTCTGTCAACTGATAGATTCTCAAATGTTGTCCGTTTAGGCTTTATCTCGCTGTGAAAAAGCCTTTAAATGGAGAAAAAAGGAAACAACTTTGTTGGACCAAATCTGGGTGAAAAAAGTATTCAGAAATGATGGTAGCGTCATAAAACTATCGTTTGTGTAATCCTGAGGCAGTAAGTAGATGTAAACTCTGTCAAGTAATGCATTCTCAAATGTTGTCCGTTTAGGCTTTATCTCGCTGTGAAAAAGCCTTTAAATGGAGAAAAAAGGAAACAACTTTGTTCGACCAAATATGGGTGAAAAAAGTATTCAGAAATGATGGTAGCTTCATGAAACTATCGTTTGTGTAATCCTGAGGCAGTAAGTAGATGCAAACTCTGTCAACTGATACATTCTCAAATGTTGTCCGTTGCAGGCATTATCTCACTGTGCAACCACATTGAATTGAGAAAGGCAACACAACTTTGTTGGACCAAATCTGGGTGAAAAAAGTATTCAGAAATGATGGTAGCTTCATAAAACTATCGTTTGTGTAATCCTGAGGCAGTAAGTAGATGCAAACTCTGTCCACTAATGCATTCTCAAATCTGGTCCGTTTAGGCATTATCTCCCTGTGCAACCGCATTAAAATTGAGAAACTCAAGACAACTTTGTTGGCCCAAATCTGGGTGAAAAAAGTATTCAGAAATGATGGTAGCTTCATAAAACTATCGTTTGTGTAATCCTGAGGCAGTAAGTAGATGAAAACTCTGTCAACTGATAGTTTCTCAAATGTTTTCCGTTTAGGCTTTATCTCGCTGTGAAAAAGCCTTTAAATGGAGAAAAAAGGAAACAACTTTGTTGGACTAAATCTGGGTGAAAAAAGTATTCAGAAATGATGGTAGCTTCATAAAACTATCGTTTGTGTAATCCTGAGGCAGTAAGTAGATGAAAACTCTGTCAACTGATAGTTTCTCAAATGTTTTCCGTTTAGGCTTTATCTCGCTGTGAAAAAGCCTTTAAATGGAGAAAAAAGGAAACAACTTTGTTGGACTAAATCTGGGTGAAAAAAGTATTCAGAAATGATGGTAGCTTCATAAAACTATCGTTTGTGTAATCCTGAGGCAGTAAGTAGATGAAAACTCTGTCAACTGATACATTCTCAAACGTTGTCCGTTTTAGGACAACACTGTGCCAACGACTTGAAATTGAGGAAAAGGGAAACAACTTTGTTGGACCAAATCTGGGTGAAAAAAGTATTCAGAAATGATGGTAGCGTCATAAAACTATCGTTTGTGTAATCCTGAGGCAGTAAGTAGATGTAAACTCTGTCAAGTAATGCATTCTCAAATGTTGTCCGTTTAGGCTTTATCTCGCTGTGAAAAAGCCTTTAAATGGAGAAAAAAGGAAACAACTTTGTTCGACCAAATATGGGTGAAAAAAGTATTCAGAAATGATGGTAGCTTCATGAAACTATCGTTTGTGAAATCCTGAGGCAGTAAGTAGATGCAAACTCTGTCAACTGATACATTCTCAAATGTTGTCCGTTGCAGGCATTATCTCACTGTGCAACCACATTGAATTGAGAAAGGCAACACAACTTTGTTGGACCAAATCTGGGTGAAAAAAGTATTCAGAAATGATGGTAGCTTCATAAAACTATCGTTTGTGTAATCCTGAGGCAGTAAGTAGATGTAAACTCTGTCAACTAATGCATTCTCAAATGTTGTCCGTTTAGGCTTTATCTCGCTGTGAAAAAGCCTTTAAATGGAGAAAAAAGGAAACAACTTTGTTGGACCAAACCTGGGTGAAAAAAGTATTAAGAAATGATGGTAGCTTCATAAAACTAGCGTTTGTGTAATCCTGAGGCAGTAAGTAGATGCAAATTCTGTCCACTGATACATTCTCAAATCTGGTCCGTTTAGGCATTATCTCCCTGTGCAACCGCATTAAAATTGAGAAACTCAAGACAACTTTGTTGGCCCAAATCTGGGTGAAAAAAGTATTCAGAAATGATGGTAGCTTCATAAAACTATCGTTTGTGTAATCCTGAGGCAGTAAGTAGATGAAAACTCTGTCAACTGATAGTTTCTCAAATGTTTTCCGTTTAGGCTTTATCTCGCTGTGAAAAAGCCTTTAAATGGAGAAAAAAGGAAACAACTTTGTTGGACTAAATCTGGGTGAAAAAAGTATTCAGAAATGATGGTAGCTTCATAAAACTATCGTTTGTGTAATCCTGAGGCAGTAAGTAGATGCAAACTCTGTCAACTAATGCATTCTCAAATGTTGTCTGTTTAGGCATTATCTCACTGTGCAACCACATTGAATTGAGAAAGGCAACACAACTTTGTTGGACCAAATCTGGGTGAAAAAAGTATTCAGAAATGATGGTAGCGTCATAAAACTATCGTTTGTGTAATCCTGAGGCAGTAAGTAGATGCAAACTCTGTCAACTAATGCATTCTCAAATGTTGTCAGTTTAGGCATTATCTCACTGTGCAAAAGCCTTTAAATGGAGAAAAAAGGAAACAACTTTCTTGGACCAAATCTGGGTAAAAAAGTATTCAGAAATGATGGTTGCTTCATAAAACTATCGTTTGTGTAATCCTGAGGCAGTAAGTAGATGAAAACTCTGTCAACTGATACATTCTCAAAGGTTGTCCGTTTTAGGACAACACTGTGCCAACGACTTGAAATTGAGGAAAAGGGAAACAACTTTGTTGGATCAAATCTGGGTGAAAAAAGTATTCAGAAATGATGGTAGCGTCATAAAACTATCGTTTGTGTAATCCTGAGGCAGTAAGTAGATGCAAACTCTGTCAACTGATACATTCTCAAATGTTGTCCGTTTAGGCTTTATCTCGCTGTGAAAAAGCCTTTAAATGGAGAAAAAAGGAAACAACTTTGTTGGACCAAATCTGGGTGAAAAAAGTATTCAGTAATTATGGTAGCTTCATAAAACTATCGTTTGTGTAATCCTGAGGCAGTAAGAAGATGCAAACTCTGTCAACTGATACATTCTCAAATGTTGTCCGTTGCAGGCATTATCTCACTGTGCAACCACATTGAATTGAGAAAGGCAACACAACTTTGTTGGACCAAATCTGGGTGAAAAAAGTATTCAGAAATGATGGTAGCTTCATAAAACTATCGTTTGTGTAATCCTGAGGCAGTAAGTAGATGCAAACTCTGTCAACTGATAGATTCTCAAATGTTGTCCGTTTAGGCTTTATCTCGCTGTGAAAAAGCCTTTAAATGGAGAAAAAAGGAAACAACTTTGTTGGACCAAATCTGGGTGAAAAAAGTATTCAGAAATGATGGTAGCGTCATAAAACTATCGTTTGTGTAATCCTGAGGCAGTAAGTAGATGTAAACTCTGTCAAGTAATGCATTCTCAAATGTTGTCCGTTTAGGCTTTATCTCGCTGTGAAAAAGCCTTTAAATGGAGAAAAAAGGAAACAACTTTGTTGGACCAAATCTGGGTGAAAAAAGTATTCAGAAATGATGGTAGCTTCATAAAACTATCGTTTGTGTAATCCTGAGGCAGTAAGTAGATGTAAACTCTGTCAACTAATGCATTCTCAAATGTTGTCCGTTTAGGCTTTATCTCGCTGTGAAAAAGCCTTTAAATGGAGAAAAAAGGAAACAACTTTGTTGGACCAAACCTGGGTGAAAAAAGTATTAAGAAATGATGGTAGCTTCATAAAACTAGCGTTTGTGTAATCCTGAGGCAGTAAGTAGATGCAAATTCTGTCCACTGATACATTCTCAAATCTGGTCCGTTTAGGCATTATCTCCCTGTGCAACCGCATTAAAATTGAGAAACTCAAGACAACTTTGTTGGCCCAAATCTGGGTGAAAAAAGTATTCAGAAATGATGGTAGCTTCATAAAACTATCGTTTGTGTAATCCTGAGGCAGTAAGTAGATGCAAACTCTGTCAACTAATGCATTCTCAAATCTGGTCCGTTTAGGCATTATCTCCCTGTGCAACCGCATTAAAATTGAGAAACTCAAGACAACTTTGTTGGCCCAAATCTGGGTGAAAAAAGTATTCAGAAATGATGGTAGCTTCATAAAACTATCGTTTGTGTAATCCTGAGGCAGTAAGTAGATGCAAACTCTGTCAACTAATGCATTCTCAAATGTTGTCTGTTTAGGCATTATCTCACTGTGCAAAAGCCTTTAAATGGAGAAAAAAGGAAACAACTTTCTTGGACCAAATCTGGGTGAAAAAAGTATTCAGAAATGATGGTAGCGTCATAAAACTATCGTTTGTGTAATCCTGAGGCAGTAAGTAGATGAAAACTCTGTCAACTGATACATTCTCAAACGTTGTCCGTTTTAGGACAACACTGTGCCAACGACTTGAAATTGAGGAAAAGGGAAACAACTTTGTTGGACCAAATCTGGGTGAAAAAAGTATTCAGAAATGATGGTAGCGTCATAAAACTATCGTTTGTGTAATCCTGAGGCAGTAAGTAGATGCAAACTCTGTCAACTAATGCATTCTCAAATGTTGTCAGTTTAGGCATTATCTCACTGTGCAAAAGCCTTTAAATGGAGAAAAAAGGAAACAACTTTCTTGGACCAAATCTGGGTAAAAAAAGTATTCAGAAATGATGGTTGCTTCATAAAACTATCGTTTGTGTAATCCTGAGGCAGTAAGTAGATGAAAACTCTGTCAACTGATACATTCTCAAAGGTTGTCCGTTTTAGGACAACACTGTGCCAACGACTTGAAATTGAGGAAAAGGGAAACAACTTTGTTGGATCAAATCTGGGTGAAAAAAGTATTCAGAAATGATGGTAGCGTCATAAAACTATCGTTTGTGTAATCCTGAGGCAGTAAGTAGATGCAAACTCTGTCAACTGATACATTCTCAAATGTTGTCCGTTTAGGCTTTATCTCGCTGTGAAAAAGCCTTTAAATGGAGAAAAAAGGAAACAACTTTGTTGGACCAAATCTGGGTGAAAAAAGTATTCAGTAATTATGGTAGCTTCATAAAACTATCGTTTGTGTAATCCTGAGGCAGTAAGAAGATGCAAACTCTGTCAACTGATACATTCTCAAATGTTGTCCGTTGCAGGCATTATCTCACTGTGCAACCGCATTAAAAATGAGAAAGGCAACACAACTTTGTTTGACCAAATCTGGGCGAAAAAAGTATTCAGAAATGATTGTAGCTTCATAAAACTATCGTTTGTGTAATCCTGAGGCATTAAGTAGATGTAAACTCTGTCAAGTAATGCATTCTCAAATGTTGTCCGTTTAGGCTTTATCTCGCTGTGAAAAAGCCTTTAAATGGAGAAAAAAGGAAACAACTTTGTTCGACCAAATATGGGTGAAAAAAGTATTCAGAAATGATGGTAGCTTCATGAAACTATCGTTTGTGTAATCCTGAGGCAGTAAGTAGATGCAAACTCTGTCAACTGATACGTTCTCAAATGTTGTCCGTTGCAGGCATTATCTCACTGTGCAACCACATTGAATTGAGAAAGGCAACACAACTTTGTTGGACCAAATCTGGGTGAAAAAAGTATTCAGAAATGATGGTAGCGTCATAAAACTATCGTTTGTGTAATCCTGAGGCAGTAAGTAGATGCAAACTCTGTCAACTGATAGTTTCTCAAATGTTGTCCGTTTAGGCTTTATCTCGCTGTGAAAAAGCCTTTAAATGGAGAAAAAAGGAAACAACTTTGTTGGACCAAATATGGGCGAAAAAAGTATTCAGAAATGATGGTAGCTTCATAAAACTATCGTTTGTGTAATCCTGAGGCAGTAAGTAGATGAAAACTCTGTCAACTGATACATTCTCAAACGTTGTCCGTTTTAGGACAACACTGTGCCAACGACTTGAAATTGAGGAAAAGGGAAACAACTTTGTTGGACCAAATCTGGGTGAAAAAAGTATTCAGAAATGATGGTAGCGTCATAAAACTATCGTTTGTGTAATCCTGAGGCAGTAAGTAGATGCAAACTCTGTCAACTGATACATTCTCAAATGTTGTCCGTTGCAGGCATTATCTCACTGTGCAACCACATTGAATTGAGAAAGGCAACACAACTTTGTTGGACCAAATCTGGGTGAAAAAAGTATTCAGAAATGATGGTAGCTTCATAAAACTATCGTTTGTGTAATCCTGAGGCAGTAAGTAGATGTAAACTCTGTCAACTAATGCATTCTCAAATGTTGTCCGTTTAGGCTTTATCTCGCTGTGAAAAAGCCTTTAAATGGAGAAAAAAGGAAACAACTTTGTTGGACCAAACCTGGGTGAAAAAAGTATTAAGAAATGATGGTAGCTTCATAAAACTATCGTTTGTGTAATCCTGAGGCAGTAAGTAGATGAAAACTCTGTCAACTGATACATTCTCAAACGTTGTCCGTTTTAGGACAACACTGTGCCAACGACTTGAAATTGAGGAAAAGGGAAACAACTTTGTTGGACCAAATCTGGGTGAAAAAAGTATTCAGAAATGATGGTAGCGTCATAAAACTATCGTTTGTGTAATCCTGAGGCAGTAAGTAGATGCAAATTCTGTCCACTGATACATTCTCAAATCTGGTCCGTTTAGGCATTATCTCCCTGTGCAACCGCATTAAAATTGAGAAACTCAAGACAACTTTGTTGGCCCAAATCTGGGTGAAAAAAGTATTCAGAAATGATGGTAGCTTCATAAAACTATCGTTTGTGTAATCCTGAGGCAGTAAGTAGATGAAAACTCTGTCAACTGATAGTTTCTCAAATGTTTTCCGTTTAGGCTTTATCTCGCTGTGAAAAAGCCTTTAAATGGAGAAAAAAGGAAACAACTTTGTTGGACTAAATCTGGGTGAAAAAAGTATTCAGAAATGATGGTAGCTTCATAAAACTATCGTTTGTGTAATCCTGAGGCAGTAAGTAGATGCAAACTCTGTCAACTAATGCATTCTCAAATGTTGTCTGTTTAGGCATTATCTCACTGTGCAAAAGCCTTTAAATGGAGAAAAAAGGAAACAACTTTCTTGGACCAAATCTGGGTGAAAAAAGTATTCAGAAATGATGGTAGCGTCATAAAACTATCGTTTGTGTAATCCTGAGGCAGTAAGTAGATGAAAACTCTGTCAACTGATACATTCTCAAACGTTGTCCGTTTTAGGACAACACTGTGCCAACGACTTGAAATTGAGGAAAAGGGAAACAACTTTGTTGGACCAAATCTGGGTGAAAAAAGTATTCAGAAATGATGGTAGCGTCATAAAACTATCGTTTGTGTAATCCTGAGGCAGTAAGTAGATGCAAACTCTGTCAACTAATGCATTCTCAAATGTTGTCAGTTTAGGCATTATCTCACTGTGCAAAAGCCTTTAAATGGAGAAAAAAGGAAACAACTTTCTTGGACCAAATCTGGGTAAAAAAAGTATTAAGAAATGATGGTAGCTTCATAAAACTAGCGTTTGTGTAATCCTGAGGCAGTAAGTAGATGCAAATTCTGTCCACTGATACATTCTCAAATCTGGTCCGTTTAGGCATTATCTCCCTGTGCAACCGCATTAAAATTGAGAAACTCAAGACAACTTTGTTGGCCCAAATCTGGGTGAAAAAAGTATTCAGAAATGATGGTAGCTTCATAAAACTATCGTTTGTGTAATCCTGAGGCAGTAAGTAGATGAAAACTCTGTCAACTGATAGTTTCTCAAATGTTTTCCGTTTAGGCTTTATCTCGCTGTGAAAAAGCCTTTAAATGGAGAAAAAAGGAAACAACTTTGTTGGACTAAATCTGGGTGAAAAAAGTATTCAGAAATGATGGTAGCTTCATAAAACTATCGTTTGTGTAATCCTGAGGCAGTAAGTAGATGCAAACTCTGTCAACTAATGCATTCTCAAATGTTGTCTGTTTAGGCATTATCTCACTGTGCAACCACATTGAATTGAGAAAGGCAACACAACTTTGTTGGACCAAATCTGGGTGAAAAAAGTATTCAGAAATGATGGTAGCTTCATAAAACTATCGTTTGTGTAATCCTGAGGCAGTAAGTAGATGTAAACTCTGTCAACTAATGCATTCTCAAATGTTGTCCGTTTAGGCTTTATCTCGCTGTGAAAAAGCCTTTAAATGGAGAAAAAAGGAAACAACTTTGTTGGACCAAACCTGGGTAAAAAAAGTATTAAGAAATGATGGTAGCTTCATAAAACTAGCGTTTGTGTAATCCTGAGGCAGTAAGTAGATGCAAATTCTGTCCACTGATACATTCTCAAATCTGGTCCGTTTAGGCATTATCTCCCTGTGCAACCGCATTAAAATTGAGAAACTCAAGACAACTTTGTTGGCCCAAATCTGGGTGAAAAAAGTATTCAGAAATGATGGTAGCTTCATAAAACTATCGTTTGTGTAATCCTGAGGCAGTAAGTAGATGAAAACTCTGTCAACTGATAGTTTCTCAAATGTTTTCCGTTTAGGCTTTATCTCGCTGTGAAAAAGCCTTTAAATGGAGAAAAAAGGAAACAACTTTGTTGGACTAAATCTGGGTGAAAAAAGTATTCAGAAATGATGGTAGCTTCATAAAACTATCGTTTGTGTAATCCTGAGGCAGTAAGTAGATGCAAACTCTGTCAACTAATGCATTCTCAAATGTTGTCTGTTTAGGCATTATCTCACAGTGCAAAAGCCTTTAAATGGAGAAAAAAGGAAACAACTTTCTTGGACCAAATCTGGGTGAAAAAAGTATTCAGAAATGATGGTAGCGTCATAAAACTATCGTTTGTGTAATCCTGAGGCAGTAAGTAGATGAAAACTCTGTCAACTGATACATTCTCAAACGTTGTCCGTTTTAGGACAACACTGTGCCAACGACTTGAAATTGAGGAAAAGGGAAACAACTTTGTTGGACCAAATCTGGGTGAAAAAAGTATTCAGAAATGATGGTAGCGTCATAAAACTATCGTTTGTGTAATCCTGAGGCAGTAAGTAGATGCAAACTCTGTCAACTAATGCATTCTCAAATGTTGTCAGTTTAGGCATTATCTCACTGTGCAAAAGCCTTTAAATGGAGAAAAAAGGAAACAACTTTCTTGGACCAAATCTGGGTAAAAAAAGTATTCAGAAATGATGGTAGCTTCATAAAACTAGCGTTTGTGTAATCCTGAGGCAGTAAGTAGATGCAAATTCTGTCCACTGATACATTCTCAAATCTGGTCCGTTTAGGCATTATCTCCCTGTGCAACCGCATTAAAATTGAGAAACTCAAGACAACTTTGTTGGCCCAAATCTGGGTGAAAAAAGTATTCAGAAATGATGGTAGCTTCATAAAACTATCGTTTGTGTAATCCTGAGGCAGTAAGTAGATGAAAACTCTGTCAACTGATAGTTTCTCAAATGTTTTCCGTTTAGGCTTTATCTCGCTGTGAAAAAGCCTTTAAATGGAGAAAAAAGGAAACAACTTTGTTGGACTAAATCTGGGTGAAAAAAGTATTCAGAAATGATGGTAGCTTCATAAAACTATCGTTTGTGTAATCCTGAGGCAGTAAGTAGATGCAAACTCTGTCAACTAATGCATTCTCAAATGTTGTCTGTTTAGGCATTATCTCACTGTGCAACCACATTGAATTGAGAAAGGCAACACAACTTTGTTGGACCAAATCTGGGTGAAAAAAGTATTCAGAAATGATGGTAGCTTCATAAAACTATCGTTTGTGTAATCCTGAGGCAGTAAGTAGATGTAAACTCTGTCAACTAATGCATTCTCAAATGTTGTCCGTTTAGGCTTTATCTCGCTGTGAAAAAGCCTTTAAATGGAGAAAAAAGGAAACAACTTTGTTGGACCAAACCTGGGTAAAAAAAGTATTAAGAAATGATGGTAGCTTCATAAAACTAGCGTTTGTGTAATCCTGAGGCAGTAAGTAGATGCAAATTCTGTCCACTGATACATTCTCAAATCTGGTCCGTTTAGGCATTATCTCCCTGTGCAACCGCATTAAAATTGAGAAACTCAAGACAACTTTGTTGGCCCAAATCTGGGTGAAAAAAGTATTCAGAAATGATGGTAGCTTCATAAAACTATCGTTTGTGTAATCCTGAGGCAGTAAGTAGATGAAAACTCTGTCAACTGATAGTTTCTCAAATGTTTTCCGTTTAGGCTTTATCTCGCTGTGAAAAAGCCTTTAAATGGAGAAAAAAGGAAACAACTTTGTTGGACTAAATCTGGGTGAAAAAAGTATTCAGAAATGATGGTAGCTTCATAAAACTATCGTTTGTGTAATCCTGAGGCAGTAAGTAGATGCAAACTCTGTCAACTAATGCATTCTCAAATGTTGTCTGTTTAGGCATTATCTCACAGTGCAAAAGCCTTTAAATGGAGAAAAAAGGAAACAACTTTCTTGGACCAAATCTGGGTGAAAAAAGTATTCAGAAATGATGGTAGCGTCATAAAACTATCGTTTGTGTAATCCTGAGGCAGTAAGTAGATGAAAACTCTGTCAACTGATACATTCTCAAACGTTGTCCGTTTTAGGACAACACTGTGCCAACGACTTGAAATTGAGGAAAAGGGAAACAACTTTGTTGGACCAAATCTGGGTGAAAAAAGTATTCAGAAATGATGGTAGCGTCATAAAACTATCGTTTGTGTAATCCTGAGGCAGTAAGTAGATGCAAACTCTGTCAACTAATGCATTCTCAAATGTTGTCAGTTTAGGCATTATCTCACTGTGCAAAAGCCTTTAAATGGAGAAAAAAGGAAACAACTTTCTTGGACCAAATCTGGGTAAAAAAAGAATTCAGAAATGATGGTTGCTTCATAAAACTATCGTTTGTGTAATCCTGAGGCAGTAAGTAGATGAAAACTCTGTCAACTGATACATTCTCAAAGGTTGTCCGTTTTAGGACAACACTGTGCCAACGACTTGAAATTGAGGAAAAGGGAAACAACTTTGTTGGATCAAATCTGGGTGAAAAAAGTATTCAGAAATGATGGTAGCGTCATAAAACTATCGTTTGTGTAATCCTGAGGCATTAAGTAGATGTAAACTCTGTCAAGTAATGCATTCTCAAATGTTGTCCGTTTAGGCTTTATCTCGCTGTGAAAAAGCCTTTAAATGGAGAAAAAAGGAAACAACTTTGTTCGACCAAATATGGGTGAAAAAAGTATTCAGAAATGATGGTAGCTTCATGAAACTATCGTTTGTGTAATCCTGAGGCAGTAAGTAGATGCAAACTCTGTCAACTGATACATTCTCAAATGTTGTCCGTTGCAGGCATTATCTCACTGTGCAACCACATTGAATTGAGAAAGGCAACACAACTTTGTTGGACCAAATCTGGGTGAAAAAAGTATTCAGAAATGATGGTAGCTTCATAAAACTATCGTTTGTGTAATCCTGAGGCAGTAAGTAGATGCAAACTCTGTCAACTGATAGATTCTCAAATGTTGTCCGTTTAGGCTTTATCTCGCTGTGAAAAAGCCTTTAAATGGAGAAAAAAGGAAACAACTTTGTTGGACCAAATCTGGGTGAAAAAAGTATTCAGAAATGATGGTAGCGTCATAAAACTATCGTTTGTGTAATCCTGAGGCAGTAAGTAGATGTAAACTCTGTCAAGTAATGCATTCTCAAATGTTGTCCGTTTAGGCTTTATCTCGCTGTGAAAAAGCCTTTAAATGGAGAAAAAAAGAAACAACTTTGTTCGACCAAATATGGGTGAAAAAAGTATTCAGAAATGATGGTAGCTTCATGAAACTATCGTTTGTGTAATCCTGAGGCAGTAAGTAGATGCAAACTCTGTCAACTGATACATTCTCAAATGTTGTCCGTTGCAGGCATTATCTCACTGTGCAACCACATTGAATTGAGAAAGGCAACACAACTTTGTTGGACCAAATCTGGGTGAAAAAAGTATTCAGAAA
This sequence comes from Apeltes quadracus, assembly GCA_021346845.1. Taxonomy (NCBI): domain Eukaryota; kingdom Metazoa; phylum Chordata; class Actinopteri; order Perciformes; family Gasterosteidae; genus Apeltes; species Apeltes quadracus. Next base: position 35,233 of record JAHWDR010000087.1, read on the forward strand.
TGATGGTAGCTTCATAAAACTATCGTTTGTGTAATCCTGAGGCAGTAAGTAGATGCAAACTCTGTCAACTAATGCATTCTCAAATCTGGTCCGTTTAGGCATTATCTCCCTGTGCAACCGCATTAAAATTGAGAAACTCAAGACAACTTTGTTGGCCCAAATCTGGGTGAAAAAAGTATTCAGAAATGATGGTAGCTTCATAAAACTATCGTTTGTGTAATCCTGAGGCAGTAAGTAGATGAAAACTCTGTCAACTGATAGTTTCTCAAATGTTTTCCGTTTAGGCTTTATCTCGCTGTGAAAAAGCCTTTAAATGGAGAAAAAAGGAAACAACTTTGTTGGACTAAATCTGGGTGAAAAAAGTATTCAGAAATGATGGTAGCTTCATAAAACTATCGTTTGTGTAATCCTGAGGCAGTAAGTAGATGCAAACTCTGTCAACTAATGCATTCTCAAATGTTGTCTGTTTAGGCATTATCTCACTGTGCAAAAGCCTTTAAATGGAGAAAAAAGGAAACAACTTTCTTGGACCAAATCTGGGTGAAAAAAGTATTCAGAAATGATGGTAGCGTCATAAAACTATCGTTTGTGTAATCCTGAGGCAGTAAGTAGATGAAAACTCTGTCAACTGATACATTCTCAAACGTTGTCCGTTTTAGGACAACACTGTGCCAACGACTTGAAATTGAGGAAAAGGGAAACAACTTTGTTGGACCAAATCTGGGTGAAAAAAGTATTCAGAAATGATGGTAGCGTCATAAAACTATCGTTTGTGTAATCCTGAGGCAGTAAGTAGATGCAAACTCTGTCAACTAATGCATTCTCAAATGTTGTCAGTTTAGGCATTATCTCACTGTGCAAAAGCCTTTAAATGGAGAAAAAAGGAAACAACTTTCTTGGACCAAATCTGGGTAAAAAAAGTATTCAGAAATGATGGTTGCTTCATAAAACTATCGTTTGTGTAATCCTGAGGCAGTAAGTAGATGAAAACTCTGTCAACTGATACATTCTCAAAGGTTGTCCGTTTTAGGACAACACTGTGCCAACGACTTGAAATTGAGGAAAAGGGAAACAACTTTGTTGGATCAAATCTGGGTGAAAAAAGTATTCAGAAATGATGGTAGCGTCATAAAACTATCGTTTGTGTAATCCTGAGGCATTAAGTAGATGTAAACTCTGTCAAGTAATGCATTCTCAAATGTTGTCCGTTTAGGCTTTATCTCGCTGTGAAAAAGCCTTTAAATGGAGAAAAAAGGAAACAACTTTGTTCGACCAAATATGGGTGAAAAAAGTATTCAGAAATGATGGTAGCTTCATGAAACTATCGTTTGTGTAATCCTGAGGCAGTAAGTAGATGCAAACTCTGTCAACTGATACATTCTCAAATGTTGTCCGTTGCAGGCATTATCTCACTGTGCAACCACATTGAATTGAGAAAGGCAACACAACTTTGTTGGACCAAATCTGGGTGAAAAAAGTATTCAGAAATGATGGTAGCTTCATAAAACTATCGTTTGTGTAATCCTGAGGCAGTAAGTAGATGCAAACTCTGTCAACTGATAGATTCTCAAATGTTGTCCGTTTAGGCTTTATCTCGCTGTGAAAAAGCCTTTAAATGGAGAAAAAAGGAAACAACTTTGTTGGACCAAATCTGGGTGAAAAAAGTATTCAGAAATGATGGTAGCGTCATAAAACTATCGTTTGTGTAATCCTGAGGCAGTAAGTAGATGCAAACTCTGTCAACTAATGCATTCTCAAATGTTGTCAGTTTAGGCATTATCTCACTGTGCAAAAGCCTTTAAATGGAGAAAAAAGGAAACAACTTTCTTGGACCAAATCTGGGTAAAAAAAGTATTAAGAAATGATGGTAGCTTCATAAAACTAGCGTTTGTGTAATCCTGAGGCAGTAAGTAGATGCAAATTCTGTCCACTGATACATTCTCAAATCTGGTCCGTTTAGGCATTATCTCCCTGTGCAACCGCATTAAAATTGAGAAACTCAAGACAACTTTGTTGGCCCAAATCTGGGTGAAAAAAGTATTCAGAAATGATGGTAGCTTCATAAAACTATCGTTTGTGTAATCCTGAGGCAGTAAGTAGATGAAAACTCTGTCAACTGATAGTTTCTCAAATGTTTTCCGTTTAGGCTTTATCTCGCTGTGAAAAAGCCTTTAAATGGAGAAAAAAGGAAACAACTTTGTTGGACTAAATCTGGGTGAAAAAAGTATTCAGAAATGATGGTAGCTTCATAAAACTATCGTTTGTGTAATCCTGAGGCAGTAAGTAGATGCAAACTCTGTCAACTAATGCATTCTCAAATGTTGTCTGTTTAGGCATTATCTCACTGTGCAACCACATTGAATTGAGAAAGGCAACACAACTTTGTTGGACCAAATCTGGGTGAAAAAAGTATTCAGAAATGATGGTAGCTTCATAAAACTATCGTTTGTGTAATCCTGAGGCAGTAAGTAGATGCAAACTCTGTCAACTAATGCATTCTCAAATCTGGTCCGTTTAGGCATTATCTCCCTGTGCAACCGCATTAAAATTGAGAAACTCAAGACAACTTTGTTGGCCCAAATCTGGGTGAAAAAAGTATTCAGAAATGATGGTAGCTTCATAAAACTATCGTTTGTGTAATCCTGAGGCAGTAAGTAGATGAAAACTCTGTCAACTGATAGTTTCTCAAATGTTTTCCGTTTAGGCTTTATCTCGCTGTGAAAAAGCCTTTAAATGGAGAAAAAAGGAAACAACTTTGTTGGACTAAATCTGGGTGAAAAAAGTATTCAGAAATGATGGTAGCTTCATAAAACTATCGTTTGTGTAATCCTGAGGCAGTAAGTAGATGCAAACTCTGTCAACTAATGCATTCTCAAATGTTGTCTGTTTAGGCATTATCTCACTGTGCAAAAGCCTTTAAATGGAGAAAAAAGGAAACAACTTTCTTGGACCAAATCTGGGTGAAAAAAGTATTCAGAAATGATGGTAGCGTCATAAAACTATCGTTTGTGTAATCCTGAGGCAGTAAGTAGATGAAAACTCTGTCAACTGATACATTCTCAAACGTTGTCCGTTTTAGGACAACACTGTGCCAACGACTTGAAATTGAGGAAAAGGGAAACAACTTTGTTGGACCAAATCTGGGTGAAAAAAGTATTCAGAAATGATGGTAGCGTCATAAAACTATCGTTTGTGTAATCCTGAGGCAGTAAGTAGATGCAAACTCTGTCAACTAATGCATTCTCAAATGTTGTCAGTTTAGGCATTATCTCACTGTGCAAAAGCCTTTAAATGGAGAAAAAAGGAAACAACTTTCTTGGACCAAATCTGGGTAAAAAAAGTATTCAGAAATGATGGTTGCTTCATAAAACTATCGTTTGTGTAATCCTGAGGCAGTAAGTAGATGAAAACTCTGTCAACTGATACATTCTCAAAGGTTGTCCGTTTTAGGACAACACTGTGCCAACGACTTGAAATTGAGGAAAAGGGAAACAACTTTGTTGGATCAAATCTGGGTGAAAAAAGTATTCAGAAATGATGGTAGCGTCATAAAACTATCGTTTGTGTAATCCTGAGGCAGTAAGTAGATGCAAACTCTGTCAACTGATACATTCTCAAATGTTGTCCGTTTAGGCTTTATCTCGCTGTGAAAAAGCCTTTAAATGGAGAAAAAAGGAAACAACTTTGTTGGACCAAATCTGGGTGAAAAAAGTATTCAGTAATTATGGTAGCTTCATAAAACTATCGTTTGTGTAATCCTGAGGCAGTAAGAAGATGCAAACTCTGTCAACTGATACATTCTCAAATGTTGTCCGTTGCAGGCATTATCTCACTGTGCAACCGCATTAAAATTGAGAAAGGCAACACAACTTTGTTTGACCAAATCTGGGCGAAAAAAGTATTCAGAAATGATTGTAGCTTCATAAAACTATCGTTTGTGTAATCCTGAGGCATTAAGTAGATGTAAACTCTGTCAAGTAATGCATTCTCAAATGTTGTCCGTTTAGGCTTTATCTCGCTGTGAAAAAGCCTTTAAATGGAGAAAAAAGGAAACAACTTTGTTCGACCAAATATGGGTGAAAAAAGTATTCAGAAATGATGGTAGCTTCATGAAACTATCGTTTGTGTAATCCTGAGGCAGTAAGTAGATGCAAACTCTGTCAACTGATACGTTCTCAAATGTTGTCCGTTGCAGGCATTATCTCACTGTGCAACCACATTGAATTGAGAAAGGCAACACAACTTTGTTGGACCAAATCTGGGTGAAAAAAGTATTCAGAAATGATGGTAGCGTCATAAAACTATCGTTTGTGTAATCCTGAGGCAGTAAGTAGATGCAAACTCTGTCAACTGATAGTTTCTCAAATGTTGTCCGTTTAGGCTTTATCTCGCTGTGAAAAAGCCTTTAAATGGAGAAAAAAGGAAACAACTTTGTTGGACCAAATATGGGCGAAAAAAGTATTCAGAAATGATGGTAGCTTCATAAAACTATCGTTTGTGTAATCCTGAGGCAGTAAGTAGATGAAAACTCTGTCAACTGATACATTCTCAAACGTTGTCCGTTTTAGGACAACACTGTGCCAACGACTTGAAATTGAGGAAAAGGGAAACAACTTTGTTGGACCAAATCTGGGTGAAAAAAGTATTCAGAAATGATGGTAGCGTCATAAAACTATCGTTTGTGTAATCCTGAGGCAGTAAGTAGATGCAAACTCTGTCAACTGATACATTCTCAAATGTTGTCCGTTGCAGGCATTATCTCACTGTGCAACCACATTGAATTGAGAAAGGCAACACAACTTTGTTGGACCAAATCTGGGTGAAAAAAGTATTCAGAAATGATGGTAGCTTCATAAAACTATCGTTTGTGTAATCCTGAGGCAGTAAGTAGATGTAAACTCTGTCAACTAATGCATTCTCAAATGTTGTCCGTTTAGGCTTTATCTCGCTGTGAAAAAGCCTTTAAATGGAGAAAAAAGGAAACAACTTTGTTGGACCAAACCTGGGTGAAAAAAGTATTAAGAAATGATGGTAGCTTCATAAAACTATCGTTTGTGTAATCCTGAGGCAGTAAGTAGATGAAAACTCTGTCAACTGATACATTCTCAAACGTTGTCCGTTTTAGGACAACACTGTGCCAACGACTTGAAATTGAGGAAAAGGGAAACAACTTTGTTGGACCAAATCTGGGTGAAAAAAGTATTCAGAAATGATGGTAGCGTCATAAAACTATCGTTTGTGTAATCCTGAGGCAGTAAGTAGATGCAAACTCTGTCAACTGATACATTCTCAAATGTTGTCCGTTTAGGCTTTATCTCGCTGTGAAAAAGCCTTTAAATGGAGAAAAAAGGAAACAACTTTGTTGGACCAAATCTGGGTGAAAAAAGTATTCAGTAATTATGGTAGCTTCATAAAACTATCGTTTGTGTAATCCTGAGGCAGTAAGAAGATGCAAACTCTGTCAACTGATACATTCTCAAATGTTGTCCGTTGCAGGCATTATCTCACTGTGCAACCGCATTAAAAATGAGAAAGGCAACACAACTTTGTTTGACCAAATCTGGGCGAAAAAAGTATTCAGAAATGATTGTAGCTTCATAAAACTATCGTTTGTGTAATCCTGAGGCATTAAGTAGATGTAAACTCTGTCAAGTAATGCATTCTCAAATGTTGTCCGTTTAGGCTTTATCTCGCTGTGAAAAAGCCTTTAAATGGAGAAAAAAGGAAACAACTTTGTTCGACCAAATATGGGTGAAAAAAGTATTCAGAAATGATGGTAGCTTCATGAAACTATCGTTTGTGTAATCCTGAGGCAGTAAGTAGATGCAAACTCTGTCAACTGATACGTTCTCAAATGTTGTCCGTTGCAGGCATTATCTCACTGTGCAACCACATTGAATTGAGAAAGGCAACACAACTTTGTTGGACCAAATCTGGGTGAAAAAAGTATTCAGAAATGATGGTAGCGTCATAAAACTATCGTTTGTGTAATCCTGAGGCAGTAAGTAGATGCAAACTCTGTCAACTGATAGTTTCTCAAATGTTGTCCGTTTAGGCTTTATCTCGCTGTGAAAAAGCCTTTAAATGGAGAAAAAAGGAAACAACTTTGTTGGACCAAATATGGGCGAAAAAAGTATTCAGAAATGATGGTAGCTTCATAAAACTATCGTTTGTGTAATCCTGAGGCAGTAAGTAGATGAAAACTCTGTCAACTGATACATTCTCAAACGTTGTCCGTTTTAGGACAACACTGTGCCAACGACTTGAAATTGAGGAAAAGGGAAACAACTTTGTTGGACCAAATCTGGGTGAAAAAAGTATTCAGAAATGATGGTAGCGTCATAAAACTATCGTTTGTGTAATCCTGAGGCAGTAAGTAGATGCAAACTCTGTCAACTGATACATTCTCAAATGTTGTCCGTTGCAGGCATTATCTCACTGTGCAACCACATTGAATTGAGAAAGGCAACACAACTTTGTTGGACCAAATCTGGGTGAAAAAAGTATTCAGAAATGATGGTAGCTTCATAAAACTATCGTTTGTGTAATCCTGAGGCAGTAAGTAGATGTAAACTCTGTCAACTAATGCATTCTCAAATGTTGTCCGTTTAGGCTTTATCTCGCTGTGAAAAAGCCTTTAAATGGAGAAAAAAGGAAACAACTTTGTTGGACCAAACCTGGGTGAAAAAAGTATTAAGAAATGATGGTAGCTTCATAAAACTATCGTTTGTGTAATCCTGAGGCAGTAAGTAGATGAAAACTCTGTCAACTGATACATTCTCAAACGTTGTCCGTTTTAGGACAACACTGTGCCAACGACTTGAAATTGAGGAAAAGGGAAACAACTTTGTTGGACCAAATCTGGGTGAAAAAAGTATTCAGAAATGATGGTAGCGTCATAAAACTATCGTTTGTGTAATCCTGAGGCAGTAAGTAGATGCAAATTCTGTCCACTGATACATTCTCAAATCTGGTCCGTTTAGGCATTATCTCCCTGTGCAACCGCATTAAAATTGAGAAACTCAAGACAACTTTGTTGGCCCAAATCTGGGTGAAAAAAGTATTCAGAAATGATGGTAGCTTCATAAAACTATCGTTTGTGTAATCCTGAGGCAGTAAGTAGATGAAAACTCTGTCAACTGATAGTTTCTCAAATGTTTTCCGTTTAGGCTTTATCTCGCTGTGAAAAAGCCTTTAAATGGAGAAAAAAGGAAACAACTTTGTTGGACTAAATCTGGGTGAAAAAAGTATTCAGAAATGATGGTAGCTTCATAAAACTATCGTTTGTGTAATCCTGAGGCAGTAAGTAGATGCAAACTCTGTCAACTAATGCATTCTCAAATGTTGTCTGTTTAGGCATTATCTCACTGTGCAACCACATTGAATTGAGAAAGGCAACACAACTTTGTTGGACCAAATCTGGGTGAAAAAAGTATTCAGAAATGATGGTAGCTTCATAAAACTATCGTTTGTGTAATCCTGAGGCAGTAAGTAGATGTAAACTCTGTCAACTAATGCATTCTCAAATGTTGTCCGTTTAGGCTTTATCTCGCTGTGAAAAAGCCTTTAAATGGAGAAAAAAGGAAACAACTTTGTTGGACCAAACCTGGGTAAAAAAAGTATTAAGAAATGATGGTAGCTTCATAAAACTAGCGTTTGTGTAATCCTGAGGCAGTAAGTAGATGCAAATTCTGTCCACTGATACATTCTCAAATCTGGTCCGTTTAGGCATTATCTCCCTGTGCAACCGCATTAAAATTGAGAAACTCAAGACAACTTTGTTGGCCCAAATCTGGGTGAAAAAAGTATTCAGAAATGATGGTAGCTTCATAAAACTATCGTTTGTGTAATCCTGAGGCAGTAAGTAGATGAAAACTCTGTCAACTGATAGTTTCTCAAATGTTTTCCGTTTAGGCTTTATCTCGCTGTGAAAAAGCCTTTAAATGGAGAAAAAAGGAAACAACTTTGTTGGACTAAATCTGGGTGAAAAAAGTATTCAGAAATGATGGTAGCTTCATAAAACTATCGTTTGTGTAATCCTGAGGCAGTAAGTAGATGCAAACTCTGTCAACTAATGCATTCTCAAATGTTGTCTGTTTAGGCATTATCTCACTGTGCAAAAGCCTTTAAATGGAGAAAAAAGGAAACAACTTTCTTGGACCAAATCTGGGTGAAAAAAGTATTCAGAAATGATGGTAGCGTCATAAAACTATCGTTTGTGTAATCCTGAGGCAGTAAGTAGATGAAAACTCTGTCAACTGATACATTCTCAAACGTTGTCCGTTTTAGGACAACACTGTGCCAACGACTTGAAATTGAGGAAAAGGGAAACAACTTTGTTGGACCAAATCTGGGTGAAAAAAGTATTCAGAAATGATGGTAGCGTCATAAAACTATCGTTTGTGTAATCCTGAGGCAGTAAGTAGATGCAAACTCTGTCAACTAATGCATTCTCAAATGTTGTCAGTTTAGGCATTATCTCACTGTGCAAAAGCCTTTAAATGGAGAAAAAAGGAAACAACTTTCTTGGACCAAATCTGGGTAAAAAAAGTATTAAGAAATGATGGTAGCTTCATAAAACTAGCGTTTGTGTAATCCTGAGGCAGTAAGTAGATGCAAATTCTGTCCACTGATACATTCTCAAATCTGGTCCGTTTAGGCATTATCTCCCTGTGCAACCGCATTAAAATTGAGAAACTCAAGACAACTTTGTTGGCCCAAATCTGGGTGAAAAAAGTATTCAGAAATGATGGTAGCTTCATAAAACTATCGTTTGTGTAATCCTGAGGCAGTAAGTAGATGAAAACTCTGTCAACTGATAGTTTCTCAAATGTTTTCCGTTTAGGCTTTATCTCGCTGTGAAAAAGCCTTTAAATGGAGAAAAAAGGAAACAACTTTGTTGGACTAAATCTGGGTGAAAAAAGTATTCAGAAATGATGGTAGCTTCATAAAACTATCGTTTGTGTAATCCTGAGGCAGTAAGTAGATGCAAACTCTGTCAACTAATGCATTCTCAAATGTTGTCTGTTTAGGCATTATCTCACTGTGCAACCACATTGAATTGAGAAAGGCAACACAACTTTGTTGGACCAAATCTGGGTGAAAAAAGTATTCAGAAATGATGGTAGCTTCATAAAACTATCGTTTGTGTAATCCTGAGGCAGTAAGTAGATGTAAACTCTGTCAACTAATGCATTCTCAAATGTTGTCCGTTTAGGCTTTATCTCGCTGTGAAAAAGCCTTTAAATGGAGAAAAAAGGAAACAACTTTGTTGGACCAAACCTGGGTAAAAAAAGTATTAAGAAATGATGGTAGCTTCATAAAACTAGCGTTTGTGTAATCCTGAGGCAGTAAGTAGATGCAAATTCTGTCCACTGATACATTCTCAAATCTGGTCCGTTTAGGCATTATCTCCCTGTGCAACCGCATTAAAATTGAGAAACTCAAGACAACTTTGTTGGCCCAAATCTGGGTGAAAAAAGTATTCAGAAATGATGGTAGCTTCATAAAACTATCGTTTGTGTAATCCTGAGGCAGTAAGTAGATGAAAACTCTGTCAACTGATAGTTTCTCAAATGTTTTCCGTTTAGGCTTTATCTCGCTGTGAAAAAGCCTTTAAATGGAGAAAAAAGGAAACAACTTTGTTGGACTAAATCTGGGTGAAAAAAGTATTCAGAAATGATGGTAGCTTCATAAAACTATCGTTTGTGTAATCCTGAGGCAGTAAGTAGATGGAAACTCTGTCAACTAATGCATTCTCAAATGTTGTCTGTTTAGGCATTATCTCACTGTGCAAAAGCCTTTAAATGGAGAAAAAAGGAAACAACTTTCTTGGACCAAATCTGGGTGAAAAAAGTATTCAGAAATGATGGTAGCGTCATAAAACTATCGTTTGTGTAATCCTGAGGCAGTAAGTAGATGAAAACTCTGTCAACTGATACATTCTCAAACGTTGTCCGTTTTAGGACAACACTGTGCCAACGACTTGAAATTGAGGAAAAGGGAAACAACTTTGTTGGACCAAATCTGGGTGAAAAAAGTATTCAGAAATGATGGTAGCGTCATAAAACTATCGTTTGTGTAATCCTGAGGCAGTAAGTAGATGCAAACTCTGTCAACTAATGCATTCTCAAATGTTGTCAGTTTAGGCATTATCTCACTGTGCAAAAGCCTTTAAATGGAGAAAAAAGGAAACAACTTTCTTGGACCAAATCTGGGTAAAAAAAGTATTCAGAAATGATGGTTGCTTCATAAAACTATCGTTTGTGTAATCCTGAGGCAGTAAGTAGATGAAAACTCTGTCAACTGATACATTCTCAAAGGTTGTCCGTTTTAGGACAACACTGTGCCAACGACTTGAAATTGAGGAAAAGGGAAACAACTTTGTTGGATCAAATCTGGGTGAAAAAAGTATTCAGAAATGATGGTAGCGTCATAAAACTATCGTTTGTGTAATCCTGAGGCATTAAGTAGATGTAAACTCTGTCAAGTAATGCATTCTCAAATGTTGTCCGTTTAGGCTTTATCTCGCTGTGAAAAAGCCTTTAAATGGAGAAAAAAGGAAACAACTTTGTTCGACCAAATATGGGTGAAAAAAGTATTCAGAAATGATGGTAGCTTCATGAAACTATCGTTTGTGTAATCCTGAGGCAGTAAGTAGATGCAAACTCTGTCAACTGATACATTCTCAAATGTTGTCCGTTGCAGGCATTATCTCACTGTGCAACCACATTGAATTGAGAAAGGCAACACAACTTTGTTGGACCAAATCTGGGTGAAAAAAGTATTCAGAAATGATGGTAGCTTCATAAAACTATCGTTTGTGTAATCCTGAGGCAGTAAGTAGATGCAAACTCTGTCAACTGATAGATTCTCAAATGTTGTCCGTTTAGGCTTTATCTCGCTGTGAAAAAGCCTTTAAATGGAGAAAAAAGGAAACAACTTTGTTGGACCAAATCTGGGTGAAAAAAGTATTCAGAAATGATGGTAGCGTCATAAAACTATCGTTTGTGTAATCCTGAGGCAGTAAGTAGATGTAAACTCTGTCAAGTAATGCATTCTCAAATGTTGTCCGTTTAGGCTTTATCTCGCTGTGAAAAAGCCTTTAAATGGAGAAAAAAGGAAACAACTTTGTTCGACCAAATATGGGTGAAAAAAGTATTCAGAAATGATGGTAGCTTCATGAAACTATCGTTTGTGTAATCCTGAGGCAGTAAGTAGATGCAAACTCTGTCAACTGATACATTCTCAAATGTTGTCCGTTGCAGGCATTATCTCACTGTGCAACCACATTGAATTGAGAAAGGCAACACAACTTTGTTGGACCAAATCTGGGTGAAAAAAGTATTCAGAAATGATGGTAGCTTCATAAAACTATCGTTTGTGTAATCCTGAGGCAGTAAGTAGATGCAAACTCTGTCAACTAATGCATTCTCAAATCTGGTCCGTTTAGGCATTATCTCCCTGTGCAACCGCATTAAAATTGAGAAACTCAAGACAACTTTGTTGGCCCAAATCTGGGTGAAAAAAGTATTCAGAAATGATGGTAGCTTCATAAAACTATCGTTTGTGTAATCCTGAGGCAGTAAGTAGATGAAAACTCTGTCAACTGATAGTTTCTCAAATGTTTTCCGTTTAGGCTTTATCTCGCTGTGAAAAAGCCTTTAAATGGAGAAAAAAGGAAACAACTTTGTTGGACTAAATCTGGGTGAAAAAAGTATTCAGAAATGATGGTAGCTTCATAAAACTATCGTTTGTGTAATCCTGAGGCAGTAAGTAGATGCAAACTCTGTCAACTAATGCATTCTCAAATGTTGTCTGTTTAGGCATTATCTCACTGTGCAAAAGCCTTTAAATGGAGAAAAAAGGAAACAACTTTGTTGGACTAAATCTGGGTGAAAAAAGTATTCAGAAATGATGGTAGCTTCATAAAACTATCGTTTGTGTAATCCTGAGGCAGTAAGTAGATGAAAACTCTGTCAACTGATAGTTTCTCAAATGTTTTCCGTTTAGGCTTTATCTCGCTGTGAAAAAGCCTTTAAATGGAGAAAAAAGGAAACAACTTTGTTGGACTAAATCTGGGTGAAAAAAGTATTCAGAAATGATGGTAGCTTCATAAAACTATCGTTTGTGTAATCCTGAGGCAGTAAGTAGATGCAAACTCTGTCAACTAATGCATTCTCAAATGTTGTCTGTTTAGGCATTATCTCACTGTGCAAAAGCCTTTAAATGGAGAAAAAAGGAAACAACTTTCTTGGACCAAATCTGGGTGAAAAAAGTATTCAGAAATGATGGTAGCGTCATAAAACTATCGTTTGTGTAATCCTGAGGCAGTAAGTAGATGAAAACTCTGTCAACTGATACATTCTCAAACGTTGTCCGTTTTAGGACAACACTGTGCCAACGACTTGAAATTGAGGAAAAGGGAAACAACTTTGTTGGACCAAATCTGGGTGAAAAAAGTATTCAGAAATGATGGTAGCGTCATAAAACTATCGTTTGTGTAATCCTGAGGCAGTAAGTAGATGCAAACTCTGTCAACTAATGCATTCTCAAATGTTGTCAGTTTAGGCATTATCTCACTGTGCAAAAGCCTTTAAATGGAGAAAAAAGGAAACAACTTTCTTGGACCAAATCTGGGTAAAAAAAGTATTAAGAAATGATGGTAGCTTCATAAAACTAGCGTTTGTGTAATCCTGAGGCAGTAAGTAGATGCAAATTCTGTCCACTGATACATTCTCAAATCTGGTCCGTTTAGGCATTATCTCCCTGTGCAACCGCATTAAAATTGAGAAACTCAAGACAACTTTGTTGGCCCAAATCTGGGTGAAAAAAGTATTCAGAAATGATGGTAGCTTCATAAAACTATCGTTTGTGTAATCCTGAGGCAGTAAGTAGATGAAAACTCTGTCAACTGATAGTTTCTCAAATGTTTTCCGTTTAGGCTTTATCTCGCTGTGAAAAAGCCTTTAAATGGAGAAAAAAGGAAACAACTTTGTTGGACTAAATCTGGGTGAAAAAAGTATTCAGAAATGATGGTAGCTTCATAAAACTATCGTTTGTGTAATCCTGAGGCAGTAAGTAGATGCAAACTCTGTCAACTAATGCATTCTCAAATGTTGTCTGTTTAGGCATTATCTCACTGTGCAACCACATTGAATTGAGAAAGGCAACACAACTTTGTTGGACCAAATCTGGGTGAAAAAAGTATTCAGAAATGATGGTAGCTTCATAAAACTATCGTTTGTGTAATCCTGAGGCAGTAAGTAGATGTAAACTCTGTCAACTAATGCATTCTCAAATGTTGTCCGTTTAGGCTTTATCTCGCTGTGAAAAAGCCTTTAAATGGAGAAAAAAGGAAACAACTTTGTTGGACCAAACCTGGGTAAAAAAAGTATTAAGAAATGATGGTAGCTTCATAAAACTAGCGTTTGTGTAATCCTGAGGCAGTAAGTAGATGCAAATTCTGTCCACTGATACATTCTCAAATCTGGTCCGTTTAGGCATTATCTCCCTGTGCAACCGCATTAAAATTGAGAAACTCAAGACAACTTTGTTGGCCCAAATCTGGGTGAAAAAAGTATTCAGAAATGATGGTAGCTTCATAAAACTATCGTTTGTGTAATCCTGAGGCAGTAAGTAGATGAAAACTCTGTCAACTGATAGTTTCTCAAATGTTTTCCGTTTAGGCTTTATCTCGCTGTGAAAAAGCCTTTAAATGGAGAAAAAAGGAAACAACTTTGTTGGACTAAATCTGGGTGAAAAAAGTATTCAGAAATGATGGTAGCTTCATAAAACTATCGTTTGTGTAATCCTGAGGCAGTAAGTAGATGCAAACTCTGTCAACTAATGCATTCTCAAATGTTGTCTGTTTAGGCATTATCTCACTGTGCAAAAGCCTTTAAATGGAGAAAAAAGGAAACAACTTTCTTGGACCAAATCTGGGTGAAAAAAGTATTCAGAAATGATGGTAGCGTCATAAAACTATCGTTTGTGTAATCCTGAGGCAGTAAGTAGATGAAAACTCTGTCAACTGATACATTCTCAAACGTTGTCCGTTTTAGGACAACACTGTGCCAACGACTTGAAATTGAGGAAAAGGGAAACAACTTTGTTGGACCAAATCTGGGTGAAAAAAGTATTCAGAAATGATGGTAGCGTCATAAAACTATCGTTTGTGTAATCCTGAGGCAGTAAGTAGATGCAAACTCTGTCAACTAATGCATTCTCAAATGTTGTCAGTTTAGGCATTATCTCACTGTGCAAAAGCCTTTAAATGGAGAAAAAAGGAAACAACTTTCTTGGACCAAATCTGGGTAAAAAAAGTATTCAGAAATGATGGTTGCTTCATAAAACTATCGTTTGTGTAATCCTGAGGCAGTAAGTAGATGAAAACTCTGTCAACTGATACATTCTCAAAGGTTGTCCGTTTTAGGACAACACTGTGCCAACGACTTGAAATTGAGGAAAAGGGAAACAACTTTGTTGGATCAAATCTGGGTGAAAAAAGTATTCAGAAATGATGGTAGCGTCATAAAACTATCGTTTGTGTAATCCTGAGGCATTAAGTAGATGTAAACTCTGTCAAGTAATGCATTCTCAAATGTTGTCCGTTTAGGCTTTATCTCGCTGTGAAAAAGCCTTTAAATGGAGAAAAAAGGAAACAACTTTGTTCGACCAAATATGGGTGAAAAAAGTATTCAGAAATGATGGTAGCTTCATGAAACTATCGTTTGTGTAATCCTGAGGCAGTAAGTAGATGCAAACTCTGTCAACTGATACATTCTCAAATGTTGTCCGTTGCAGGCATTATCTCACTGTGCAACCACATTGAATTGAGAAAGGCAACACAACTTTGTTGGACCAAATCTGGGTGAAAAAAGTATTCAGAAATGATGGTAGCTTCATAAAACTATCGTTTGTGTAATCCTGAGGCAGTAAGTAGATGCAAACTCTGTCAACTGATAGATTCTCAAATGTTGTCCGTTTAGGCTTTATCTCGCTGTGAAAAAGCCTTTAAATGGAGAAAAAAGGAAACAACTTTGTTGGACCAAATCTGGGTGAAAAAAGTATTCAGAAATGATGGTAGCGTCATAAAACTATCGTTTGTGTAATCCTGAGGCAGTAAGTAGATGTAAACTCTGTCAAGTAATGCATTCTCAAATGTTGTCCGTTTAGGCTTTATCTCGCTGTGAAAAAGCCTTTAAATGGAGAAAAAAGGAAACAACTTTGTTCGACCAAATATGGGTGAAAAAAGTATTCAGAAATGATGGTAGCTTCATGAAACTATCGTTTGTGTAATCCTGAGGCAGTAAGTAGATGCAAACTCTGTCAACTGATACATTCTCAAATGTTGTCCGTTGCAGGCATTATCTCACTGTGCAACCACATTGAATTGAGAAAGGCAACACAACTTTGTTGGACCAAATCTGGGTGAAAAAAGTATTCAGAAATGATGGTAGCTTCATAAAACTATCGTTTGTGTAATCCTGAGGCAGTAAGTAGATGCAAACTCTGTCAACTAATGCATTCTCAAATCTGGTCCGTTTAGGCATTATCTCCCTGTGCAACCGCATTAAAATTGAGAAACTCAAGACAACTTTGTTGGCCCAAATCTGGGTGAAAAAAGTATTCAGAAATGATGGTAGCTTCATAAAACTATCGTTTGTGTAATCCTGAGGCAGTAAGTAGATGAAAACTCTGTCAACTGATAGTTTCTCAAATGTTTTCCGTTTAGGCTTTATCTCGCTGTGAAAAAGCCTTTAAATGGAGAAAAAAGGAAACAACTTTGTTGGACTAAATCTGGGTGAAAAAAGTATTCAGAAATGATGGTAGCTTCATAAAACTATCGTTTGTGTAATCCTGAGGCAGTAAGTAGATGCAAACTCTGTCAACTAATGCATTCTCAAATGTTGTCTGTTTAGGCATTATCTCACTGTGCAAAAGCCTTTAAATGGAGAAAAAAGGAAACAACTTTCTTGGACCAAATCTGGGTGAAAAAAGTATTCAGAAATGATGGTAGCGTCATAAAACTATCGTTTGTGTAATCCTGAGGCAGTAAGTAGATGAAAACTCTGTCAACTGATACATTCTCAAACGTTGTCCGTTTTAGGACAACACTGTGCCAACGACTTGAAATTGAGGAAAAGGGAAACAACTTTGTTGGACCAAATCTGGGTGAAAAAAGTATTCAGAAATGATGGTAGCGTCATAAAACTATCGTTTGTGTAATCCTGAGGCAGTAAGTAGATGCAAACTCTGTCAACTAATGCATTCTCAAATGTTGTCAGTTTAGGCATTATCTCACTGTGCAAAAGCCTTTAAATGGAGAAAAAAGGAAACAACTTTCTTGGACCAAATCTGGGTAAAAAAAGTATTCAGAAATGATGGTTGCTTCATAAAACTATCGTTTGTGTAATCCTGAGGCAGTAAGTAGATGAAAACTCTGTCAACTGATACATTCTCAAAGGTTGTCCGTTTTAGGACAACACTGTGCCAACGACTTGAAATTGAGGAAAAGGGAAACAACTTTGTTGGATCAAATCTGGGTGAAAAAAGTATTCAGAAATGATGGTAGCGTCATAAAACTATCGTTTGTGTAATCCTGAGGCAGTAAGTAGATGCAAACTCTGTCAACTGATACATTCTCAAATGTTGTCCGTTTAGGCTTTATCTCGCTGTGAAAAAGCCTTTAAATGGAGAAAAAAGGAAACAACTTTGTTGGACCAAATCTGGGTGAAAAAAGTATTCAGTAATTATGGTAGCTTCATAAAACTATCGTTTGTGTAATCCTGAGGCAGTAAGAAGATGCAAACTCTGTCAACTGATACATTCTCAAATGTTGTCCGTTGCAGGCATTATCTCACTGTGCAACCGCATTAAAAATGAGAAAGGCAACACAACTTTGTTTGACCAAATCTGGGCGAAAAAAGTATTCAGAAATGATTGTAGCTTCATAAAACTATCGTTTGTGTAATCCTGAGGCATTAAGTAGATGTAAACTCTGTCAAGTAATGCATTCTCAAATGTTGTCCGTTTAGGCTTTATCTCGCTGTGAAAAAGCCTTTAAATGGAGAAAAAAGGAAACAACTTTGTTGGACCAAATATGGGCGAAAAAAGTATTCAGAAATGATGGTAGCTTCATAAAACTATCGTTTGTGTAATCCTGAGGCAGTAAGTAGATGAAAACTCTGTCAACTGATACATTCTCAAACGTTGTCCGTTTTAGGACAACACTGTGCCAACGACTTGAAATTGAGGAAAAGGGAAACAACTTTGTTGGACCAAATCTGGGTGAAAAAAGTATTCAGAAATGATGGTAGCGTCATAAAACTATCGTTTGTGTAATCCTGAGGCAGTAAGTAGATGCAAACTCTGTCAACTGATACATTCTCAAATGTTGTCCGTTGCAGGCATTATCTCACTGTGCAACCACATTGAATTGAGAAAGGCAACACAACTTTGTTGGACCAAATCTGGGTGAAAAAAGTATTCAGAAATGATGGTAGCTTCATAAAACTATCGTTTGTGTAATCCTGAGGCAGTAAGTAGATGTAAACTCTGTCAACTAATGCATTCTCAAATGTTGTCCGTTTAGGCTTTATCTCGCTGTGAAAAAGCCTTTAAATGGAGAAAAAAGGAAACAACTTTGTTGGACCAAACCTGGGTGAAAAAAGTATTAAGAAATGATGGTAGCTTCATAAAACTATCGTTTGTGTAATCCTGAGGCAGTAAGTAGATGAAAACTCTGTCAACTGATACATTCTCAAACGTTGTCCGTTTTAGGACAACACTGTGCCAACGACTTGAAATTGAGGAAAAGGGAAACAACTTTGTTGGACCAAATCTGGGTGAAAAAAGTATTCAGAAATGATGGTAGCGTCATAAAACTATCGTTTGTGTAATCCTGAGGCAGTAAGTAGATGCAAACTCTGTCAACTGATACATTCTCAAATGTTGTCCGTTTAGGCTTTATCTCGCTGTGAAAAAGCCTTTAAATGGAGAAAAAAGGAAACAACTTTGTTGGACCAAATCTGGGTGAAAAAAGTATTCAGTAATTATGGTAGCTTCATAAAACTATCGTTTGTGTAATCCTGAGGCAGTAAGAAGATGCAAACTCTGTCAACTGATACATTCTCAAATGTTGTCCGTTGCAGGCATTATCTCACTGTGCAACCGCATTAAAAATGAGAAAGGCAACACAACTTTGTTTGACCAAATCTGGGCGAAAAAAGTATTCAGAAATGATTGTAGCTTCATAAAACTATCGTTTGTGTAATCCTGAGGCATTAAGTAGATGTAAACTCTGTCAAGTAATGCATTCTCAAATGTTGTCCGTTTAGGCTTTATCTCGCTGTGAAAAAGCCTTTAAATGGAGAAAAAAGGAAACAACTTTGTTCGACCAAATATGGGTGAAAAAAGTATTCAGAAATGATGGTAGCTTCATGAAACTATCGTTTGTGTAATCCTGAGGCAGTAAGTAGATGCAAACTCTGTCAACTGATACGTTCTCAAATGTTGTCCGTTGCAGGCATTATCTCACTGTGCAACCACATTGAATTGAGAAAGGCAACACAACTTTGTTGGACCAAATCTGGGTGAAAAAAGTATTCAGAAATGATGGTAGCGTCATAAAACTATCGTTTGTGTAATCCTGAGGCAGTAAGTAGATGCAAACTCTGTCAACTGATAGATTCTCAAATGTTGTCCGTTTAGGCTTTATCTCGCTGTGAAAAAGCCTTTAAATGGAGAAAAAAGGAAACAACTTTGTTGGACCAAATATGGGCGAAAAAAGTATTCAGAAATGATGGTAGCTTCATAAAACTATCGTTTGTGTAATCCTGAGGCAGTAAGTAGATGAAAACTCTGTCAACTGATACATTCTCAAACGTTGTCCGTTTTAGGACAACACTGTGCCAACGACTTGAAATTGAGGAAAAGGGAAACAACTTTGTTGGACCAAATCTGGGTGAAAAAAGTATTCAGAAATGATGGTAGCGTCATAAAACTATCGTTTGTGTAATCCTGAGGCAGTAAGTAGATGCAAACTCTGTCAACTGATACATTCTCAAATGTTGTCCGTTGCAGGCATTATCTCACTGTGCAACCACATTGAATTGAGAAAGGCAACACAACTTTGTTGGACCAAATCTGGGTGAAAAAAGTATTCAGAAATGATGGTAGCTTCATAAAACTATCGTTTGTGTAATCCTGAGGCAGTAAGTAGATGCAAACTCTGTCAACTGATAGATTCTCAAATGTTGTCCGTTTAGGCTTTATCTCGCTGTGAAAAAGCCTTTAAATGGAGAAAAAAGGAAACAACTTTGTTGGACCAAATATGGGCGAAAAAAGTATTCAGAAATGATGGTAGCTTCATAAAACTATCGTTTGTGTAATCCTGAGGCAGTAAGTAGATGAAAACTCTGTCAACTGATACATTCTCAAACGTTGTCCGTTTTAGGACAACACTGTGCCAACGACTTGAAATTGAGGAAAAGGGAAACAACTTTGTTGGACCAAATCTGGGTGAAAAAAGTATTCAGAAATGATGGTAGCGTCATAAAACTATCGTTTGTGTAATCCTGAGGCAGTAAGTAGATGCAAACTCTGTCAACTGATACATTCTCAAATGTTGTCCGTTTAGGCTTTATCTCGCTGTGCAAACACATTAAAATTGAGAAAGGCAACACAACTTTGTTGGACCAAATCTGGGTGAAAATAGTATTCAGAAGTGATGGTAGTTCATAAAACTATCGTTTGTGTAATCCTGAGGCAGTAAGTAGATGCAAACTCTGTCAACTGATACATTCTCAAATGTTGTCCGTTTAGGCTTTATCTCGCTGTGAAAAAGCCTTTAAATGGAGAAAAAAGGAAACAACTTTGTTGGACCAAATCTGGGTGAAAAAAGTATTCAGTAATTATGGTAGCTTCATAAAACTATCGTTTGTGTAATCCTGAGGCAGTAAGTAGATGCAAACTCTGTCAACTGATACATTCTCAAATGTTGTCCGTTGCAGGCATTATCTCACTGTGCAACCGCATTAAAATTGAGAAAGGCAACACAACTTTGTTTGACCAAATCTGGGCGAAAAAAGTATTCAGAAATGATGGTAGCTTCATAAAACTATCGTTTGTGTAATCCTGAGGCATTAAGTAGATGTAAACTCTGTCAAGTAATGCATTCTCAAATGTTGTCCGTTTAGGCTTTATCTCGCTGTGAAAAAGCCTTTAAATGGAGAAAAAAGGAAACAACTTTGTTGGACCAAATCTGGGTGAAAAAAGTATTCAGTAATTATGGTAGCTTCATAAAACTATCGTTTGTGTAATCCTGAGGCAGTAAGTAGATGCAAACTCTGTCAACTGATACATTCTCAAATGTTGTCCGTTGCAGGCATTATCTCACTGTGCAACCGCATTAAAATTGAGAAAGGCAACACAACTTTGTTTGACCAAATCTGGGCGAAAAAAGTATTCAGAAATGATGGTAGCTTCATAAAACTATCGTTTGTGTAATCCTGAGGCAGTAAGTAGATGAAAACTCTGTAAACTGATACATTCTCAAATGTTGTCCGTTTAGGCTTTATCTCGCTGTGCAAAAGCCTTTAAATGGAGAAAAAAGGAAACAACTTTCTTGGACCAAATCTGGGTGAAAAAAAGTATTCAGAAATTATGGTAGCTTCATAAAACTATCGTTTGTGTAATCCTGAGGCAGTAAGTAGATGCAAACTCTTTCAACTGATACATTCTCAAATGTTGTCCGTTGCAGGCATTATCTCCCTGTGCAACCGCATTAAAATTGAGAAAGGCAACACAACTTTGATGGCCCAAATGTGGGTGAAAAAAGTATTCAGAATGATGATAGCTTCATAAAACTATCGTTTGTGTAATCCTGAGACAGTAAGGAGATGAAGACTCTGTCAACTGATAGATTCTCAAATGTTGTCTGTTTAGGCATTATCTCGCTGTGCAAAAGCCTTTAAATGGAGAAAAAAGGAAACAACTTTGTTGGACCAAATCTGGGTGAAAAAAGTATTCAGAAATGATAGTAGCTTCATAAAACTATCGTTTGTGTAATCCTGAGGCAGTAAGTAGATGCAAACTCTGTCAACTGATACATTCTCAAACGTTGTCCGTTTTAGGACAACACTGTGCCAACGACTTGAAATTGAGGAAAAGGGAAACAACTTTGTTGGACCAAATCTGGGTGAAAAAAGTATTCAGAAATGATGGTAGCGTCATAAAACTATCGTTTGTGTAATCCTGAGGCAGTAAGTAGATGCAAACTCTGTCAACTGATACATTCTCAAATGTTGTCCGTTTAGGCTTTATCTCGCTGTGCAAACACATTAAAATTGAGAAAGGCAACACAACTTTGTTGGACCAAATCTGGGTGAAAATAGTATTCAGAAGTGATGGTAGTTCATAAAACTATCGTTTGTGTAATCCTGAGGCAGTAAGTAGATGAAAACTCTGTCAACTGATACATTCTCAAACGTTGTCCGTTTTAGGACAACACTGTGCCAACGACTTGAAATTGAGGAAAAGGGAAACAACTTTGTTGGACCAAATCTGGGTGAAAAAAGTATTCAGAAATGATGGTAGCGTCATAAAACTATCGTTTGTGTAATCCTGAGGCAGTAAGTAGATGCAAACTCTGTCAACTGATACATTCTCAAATGTTGTCCGTTTAGGCTTTATCTCGCTGTGCAAACACATTAAAATTGAGAAAGGCAACACAACTTTGTTGGACCAAATCTGGGTGAAAATAGTATTCAGAAGTGATGGTAGTTCATAAAACTATCGTTTGTGTAATCCTGAGGCAGTAAGTAGATGCAAACTCTGTCAACTGATACATTCTCAAATGTTGTCCGTTTAGGCTTTATCTCGCTGTGAAAAAGCCTTTAAATGGAGAAAAAAGGAAACAACTTTGTTGGACCAAATCTGGGTGAAAAAAGTATTCAGTAATTATGGTAGCTTCATAAAACTATCGTTTGTGTAATCCTGAGGCAGTAAGTAGATGCAAACTCTGTCAACTGATACATTCTCAAATGTTGTCCGTTGCAGGCATTATCTCACTGTGCAACCGCATTAAAATTGAGAAAGGCAACACAACTTTGTTTGACCAAATCTGGGCGAAAAAAGTATTCAGAAATGATGGTAGCTTCATAAAACTATCGTTTGTGTAATCCTGAGGCAGTAAGTAGATGAAAACTCTGTAAACTGATACATTCTCAAATGTTGTCCGTTTAGGCTTTATCTCGCTGTGCAAAAGCCTTTAAATGGAGAAAAAAGGAAACAACTTTCTTGGACCAAATCTGGGTGAAAAAAAGTATTCAGAAATTATGGTAGCTTCATAAAACTATCGTTTGTGTAATCCTGAGGCAGTAAGTAGATGCAAACTCTTTCAACTGATACATTCTCAAATGTTGTCCGTTGCAGGCATTATCTCCCTGTGCAACCGCATTAAAATTGAGAAAGGCAACACAACTTTGTTTGACCAAATCTGGGCGAAAAAAGTATTCACAAATGATGGTAGCTTCATAAAACTATCGTTTGTGTAATCCTGAGGCAGTAAGTAGATGAAAACTCTGTCAACTGATACATTCTCAAATGTTGTCCGTTGCAGGCATTATCTCACTGTGCAACCGCATTAAAATTGAGAAAGGCAACACAACTTTGTTTGACCAAATCTGGGCGAAAAAAGTATTCAGAAATGATGGTAGCTTCATAAAACTATCGTTTGTGTAATCCTGAGGCATTAAGTAGATGTAAACTCTGTCAAGTAATGCATTCTCAAATGTTGTCCGTTTAGGCTTTATCTCGCTGTGAAAAAGCCTTTAAATGGAGAAAAAAGGAAACAACTTTGTTGGACCAAATCTGGGTGAAAAAAGTATTCAGTAATTATGGTAGCTTCATAAAACTATCGTTTGTGTAATCCTGAGGCAGTAAGTAGATGCAAACTCTGTCAACTGATACATTCTCAAATGTTGTCCGTTGCAGGCATTATCTCACTGTGCAACCGCATTAAAATTGAGAAAGGCAACACAACTTTGTTTGACCAAATCTGGGCGAAAAAAGTATTCAGAAATGATGGTAGCTTCATAAAACTATCGTTTGTGTAATCCTGAGGCAGTAAGTAGATGAAAACTCTGTAAACTGATACATTCTCAAATGTTGTCCGTTTAGGCTTTATCTCGCTGTGCAAAAGCCTTTAAATGGAGAAAAAAGGAAACAACTTTCTTGGACCAAATCTGGGTGAAAAAAGTATTCACAAATGATGGTAGCTTCATAAAACTATCGTTTGTGTAATCCTGAGGCAGTAAGTAGATGAAAACTCTGTCAACTGATACATTCTCAAATGTTGTCCGTTGCAGGCATTATCTCACTGTGCAACCGCATTAAAATTGAGAAAGGCAACACAACTTTGTTTGACCAAATCTGGGCGAAAAAAGTATTCAGAAATGATGGTAGCTTCATAAAACTATCGTTTGTGTAATCCTGAGGCATTAAGTAGATGTAAACTCTGTCAAGTAATGCATTCTCAAATGTTGTCCGTTTAGGCTTTATCTCGCTGTGAAAAAGCCTTTAAATGGAGAAAAAAGGAAACAACTTTGTTGGACCAAATCTGGGTGAAAAAAGTATTCAGTAATTATGGTAGCTTCATAAAACTATCGTTTGTGTAATCCTGAGGCAGTAAGTAGATGCAAACTCTGTCAACTGATACATTCTCAAATGTTGTCCGTTGCAGGCATTATCTCACTGTGCAACCGCATTAAAATTGAGAAAGGCAACACAACTTTGTTTGACCAAATCTGGGCGAAAAAAGTATTCAGAAATGATGGTAGCTTCATAAAACTATCGTTTGTGTAATCCTGAGGCAGTAAGTAGATGAAAACTCTGTAAACTGATACATTCTCAAATGTTGTCCGTTTAGGCTTTATCTCGCTGTGCAAAAGCCTTTAAATGGAGAAAAAAGGAAACAACTTTCTTGGACCAAATCTGGGTGAAAAAAAGTATTCAGAAATTATGGTAGCTTCATAAAACTATCGTTTGTGTAATCCTGAGGCAGTAAGTAGATGCAAACTCTTTCAACTGATACATTCTCAAATGTTGTCCGTTGCAGGCATTATCTCCCTGTGCAACCGCATTAAAATTGAGAAAGGCAACACAACTTTGATGGCCCAAATGTGGGTGAAAAAAGTATTCAGAATGATGATAGCTTCATAAAACTATCGTTTGTGTAATCCTGAGACAGTAAGGAGATGAAGACTCTGTCAACTGATAGATTCTCAAATGTTGTCTGTTTAGGCATTATCTCGCTGTGCAAAAGCCTTTAAATGGAGAAAAAAGGAAACAACTTTGTTGGACCAAATCTGGGTGAAAAAAGTATTCAGAAATGATAGTAGCTTCATAAAACTATCGTTTGTGTAATCCTGAGGCAGTAAGTAGATGCAAACTCTGTCAACTGATACATTCTCAAATGTTGTCCGTTGCAGGCATTATCTCACTGTGCAACCACATTGAATTGAGAAAGGCAACACAACTTTGTTGGACCAAATCTGGGTGAAAAAAGTATTCAGAAATGATGGTAGCTTCATAAAACTATCGTTTGTGTAATCCTGAGGCAGTAAGTAGATGCAAACTCTGTCAACTGATAGATTCTCAAATGTTGTCCGTTTAGGCTTTATCTCGCTGTGAAAAAGCCTTTAAATGGAGAAAAAAGGAAACAACTTTGTTGAACCAAATATGGGTGAAAGAAGTATTCAGAAATGATGGTAGCTTCATAAAACTATCATTCGTGTAGTCCTGAGGCAGTAAGTAGATGAAAACTCTGTCAACTGATACATTCTCAAATCTGGTCCGTTTAGGCATTATCTCCCTGTGCAACCGCATTAAAATTGAGAAACTCGACAACTTTGTTGGCCCAAATCTGGGTGAAAAAAGTATTCAGAAATGATGGTAGCTTCATAAAACTATCGTTTGTGTAATCCTGAGGCATTAAGTAGATGTAAACTCTGTCAAGTAATGCATTCTCAAATGTTGTCCGTTTAGGCTTTATCTCGCTGTGAAAAAGCCTTTAAATGGAGAAAAAAGGAAACAACTTTGTTGGACCAAATATGGGTGAAAAAAGGATTCAGAAATGATGGTAGCTTCATGAAACTATCGTTTGTGTAATCCTGAGGCAGTTAGTAGATGCAAACTCTGTCAACTGATACATTCTCAAATGTTGTCCGTTGCAGGCATTATCTCACTGTGCAACCACATTGAATTGAGAAAGGCAACACAACTTTGTTGGACCAAATCTGGGTGAAAAAAGTATTCAGAAATGATGGTAGCTTCATAAAACTATCGTTTGTGTAATCCTGAGGCAGTAAGTAGATGAAAACTCTGTCAACTGATACATTCTCAAATGTTGTCCGTTGCAGGCATTATCTCACTGTGCAACCACATTAAATTGAGAAAGGCAACACAACTTTGTTGGACCAAATCTGGGCGAAAAAAGTATTCACAAATGATGGTAGCTTCATAAAACTATCGTTTGTGTAATCCTGAGGCAGTAAGTAGATGAAAACTCTGTCAGCTGATACATTCTCAAATGTTGTCCGTTGCAGGCATTATCTCACTGTGCAACCACATTAAATTGAGAAAGGCAACACAACTTTGTTGGACCAAATCTGGGCGAAAAAAGTATTCACAAATGATGGTAGCTTCATAAAACTATCGTTTGTGTAATCCTGAGGCAGTAAGTAGATGAAAACTCTGTCAACTAATGCATTCTCAAATGTTGTCTGTTTAGGCATTATCTCGCTGTGCAAAAGCCTTTAAATGGAGAAAAAAGGAAACAACTTTGTTGGACCAAATCTGGGTGAAAAAATTATTCATAAATGATAGTAGCTTCATAAAACTATCGTTTGTGTAATCCTAAGGCAGTAAGTAGATGAAAACTCTGTCAACTGATAGTTTCTCAAAAGTTGTCCGTTTAGGCTTTATCTCGCTGTGATAAAGCCTTTAAATGGAGAAAATAGGAAACAACTTTGTTGGACCAAATATGGGTGAAAAAAGTATTCAGAAATGATGGTAGCTTCATAAAACTATCGTTCGTGTAGTCCTGAGGCAGTAAGTAGATGAAAACTCTGTCAACTGATACATTCTCAAATCTGGTCCGTTTAGGCATTATCTCCCTGTGCAACCGCATTAAAATTGAGAAACTCGACAACTTTGTTGGCCCAAATCTGGGTGAAAAAAGTATTCAGAAATGATGGTAGCTTCATGAAACTATCGTTTGTGTAATCCTGAGGCAGTTAGTAGATGCAAACTCTGTCAACTGATACATTCTCAAATGTTGTCCGTTGCAGGCATTATCTCACTGTGCAACCACATTGAATTGAGAAAGGCAACACAACTTTGTTGGACCAAATATGGGTGAAAAAAGGATTCAGAAATGATGGTAGCTTCATGAAACTATCGTTTGTGTAATCCTGAGGCAGTTAGTAGATGCAAACTCTGTCAACTGATACATTCTCAAATGTTGTCCGTTGCAGGCATTATCTCACTGTGCAACCACATTGAATTGAGAAAGGCAACACAACTTTGTTGGACCAAATCTGGGTGAAAAAAGTATTCAGAAATGATGGTAGCTTCATAAAACTATCGTTTGTGTAATCCTGAGGCAGTAAGTAGATGAAAACTCTGTCAACTGATACATTCTCAAATGTTGTCCGTTGCAGGCATTATCTCACTGTGCAACCACATTAAATTGAGAAAGGCAACACAACTTTGTTGGACCAAATCTGGGCGAAAAAAGTATTCACAAATGATGGTAGCTTCATAAAACTATCGTTTGTGTAATCCTGAGGCAGTAAGTAGATGAAAACTCTGTCAACTAATGCATTCTCAAATGTTGTCTGTTTAGGCATTATCTCGCTGTGCAAAAGCCTTTAAATGGAGAAAAAAGGAAACAACTTTGTTGGACCAAATCTGGGTGAAAAAAGTATTCAGAAATGATAGTAGCTTCATAAATCTATCGTTTGTGTAATCCTAAGGCAGTAAGTAGATGAAAACTCTGTCAACTGATAGTTTCTCAAAAGTTGTCCGTTTAGGCTTTATCTCGCTGTGATAAAGCCTTTAAATGGAGAAAATAGGAAACAACTTTGTTGGACCAAATATGGGTGAAAAAAGTATTCAGAAATGATGGTAGCTTCATAAAACTATCGTTTGTGTAATCCTGAGGCAGTAAGTAGATGCAAACTCTGTCAACTGATACATTCTCAAATGTTGTCCGTTGCAGGCATTATCTCCCTGTGCAACCGCATTAAAATTGAGAAAGGCAACACAACTTTGATGGCCCAAATGTGGGTGAAAAAAGTATTCAGAATGATGATAGCTTCATAAAACTATCGTTTGTGTAATCCTGAGACAGTAAGGAGATGAAGACTCTGTCAACTGATAGATTCTCAAATGTTGTCCGTTTAGGCTTTATCTCACTGTGAAAAAGCCTTTAAATGGAGAAAAAAGGAAACAACTTTGTTGGACCAAATATGGGTGAAAAAAGTATTCAGAAATGATAGTAGCTTCATAAAACTATCGTTTGTGTAATCCTGAGGCAGTAAGTAGATGAAAACTCTGTCAACTGATACATTCTCAAATGTTGTCCGTTGCAGGCATTATCTCCCTGTGCAACCGCATTAAAATTGAGAAAGGCAACACAACTTTGATGGCCCAAATGTGGGTGAAAAAAGTATTCAGAATGATGATAGCTTCATAAAACTATCTTTTGTGTAATCCTGAGGCAGTAAGGAGATGAAGACTCTGTCAACTGATACATTCTCAAATGTTGTCCGTTGCAGGCATTATCTCACTGTGCAACCACATTAAATTGAGAAAGGCAACACAACTTTGTTGGACCAAATCTGGGCGAAAAAAGTATTCACAAATGATGGTAGCTTCATAAAACTATCGTTTGTGTAATCCTGAGGCAGTAAGTAGATGTAAACTCTGTCAACTGATACATTCTCAAATCTGGTCCGTTTAGGCATTACCTCGCTGTGCAAAAGCCTTTAAATGGAGAAAAAATGAAACAACTTTGTTGGACCAAATCTGCGTGAAAAAAGTATTCAGAATGATGGTAGCTTCATAAAACTATCGTTTGGGTAATCCTGAGGCAGTAAGTAGATGAAAACTCTGTCAACTGATACATTCTCAAACGTTGTCCGTTTTAGGACAACACTGTGCCAACGACTTGAAATTGAGGAAAAGGGAAACAACTTTGTTGGACCAAATCTGGGTGAAAAAAGTATTCAGAAACGATGGTAGCTTCATAAAACTATCGTTTGTGTAATCCTAAGGCAGTAAGTAGATGAAAACTCTGTCAACTGATAGTTTCTCAAAAGTTGTCCGTTTAGGCTTTATCTCGCTGTGAAAAAGCCTTTAAATGGAGAAAAAAGGAAACAACTTTGTTGGACCAAATATGGGTGAAAAAAGGATTCAGAAATGATGGTAGCTTCATAAAACTATCGTTTGTGTAATCCTGAGGCAGTAAGTAGATGAAAACTCTGTCAACTGATACATTCTCAAATGTTGTCCGTTGCAGGCATTATCTCACTGTGCAACCACATTAAATTGAGAAAGGCAACACAACTTTGTTGGACCAAATCTGGGCGAAAAAAGTATTCACAAATGATGGTAGCTTCATAAAACTATCGTTTGTGTAATCCTGAGGCAGTAAGTAGATGAAAACTCTGTCAACTGATACATTCTCAAACGTTGTCCGTTTTAGGACAACACTGTGCCAACGACATGAAATTGAGGAAAAGGGAAACAACTTTGTTGGACCAAATCTGGGTGAAAAAAGTATTCAGAAGTGATGGTAGCTTCATAAAACTATTGTTTGTGTAATCCTGAGGCAGTAAGTAGATGAAAACTCTGTCAACTGATATATTCTCAAATGTTGTCCGTTTAGGCTTTATCTCGCTGCCTTTAAATGGAGAAAAAAGGAAACAGCTGTGATGTGGGGACATCACAAACATGATGTTGATGACGTAACTGTTCTTTGATGTTGATGACATCACAGCTCTTTGATGTTGGTGACATCACAGCTCTGTGATGTTTGTGACATCACAAACATGTTGTTGATGACATCACAGCTCTTTGATGTTGGTGACATCACAGCTCTGTGATGTTTGTGACATCACAAACATGATGTTGATGACGTCTCTGTTCTTTGATGTTGATGACATCACTGCTCTTTGATGTTGGTAACATCACAGCTCTGTGATGTTTGTGACATGACAAACATGATGTTGATGACGTCACTGTTCTTTGATGATGATGACATCACAGCTCTTTGATGTTGGTGACATCACAGCTCTTTGATGTTGGTGACATCACAGCTCTGTGATGTTGGTGACATCACAGCTCTGTGATATTTGTTACATCACAAACATTATGTTGATGACGTCACTGTTCTTTGATGTTGATGACATCACAGCTCTTTGATGTTGGTGACATCACAGCTCTTTGATGTTGGTGACATCACTGCTCTGTGATGTTTGTGACATCACAAACATGATGTTGATGACGTCCCTGTTCTTTGATGTTGATGACATCACAGCTCTTTGATGTTGGTGACATCACAGCTCTGTGATGTTTGTGACATCACAAACATGATGTTGATGACGTCACTGTTCTTTGATGTTGATGACATCACAGCTCTGTGATATTGGTGACATCACAGATCTTTGATGTTTGAGACATCAAAAACATGATGTTAATGACGTCAATGTTCTTTGATGTTGATGACATCACAGCTCTGTGATGTTTGTGACATCACAAACATGATGTTGATGACGTCCCTGTTCTTTGATGGTGATGACATCACAGCTCTGTGATGTTTGTGACATCACAAACATTATGTTGATGACGTCACTGTTCTTTGATGTTGATGACATCACAGCTCTGTGATGTTTGTGACATCACAAACATGATGTTGATGACGTCACTGTTCTTTGGTGTTGATGACATCACAGCTCTTTGATGTTGGTAACATCACAGCTCTTTGATGTTTGAGACATCACAAACATGATGTTAATGACGTCACTGTTCTTTGATGTTGATGACATCACAACTCTGTGATGTTGGTAACATCACAGCTCTTTGATGTTTGAGACATCACAAACATGATGTTGATGACGTCACTGTTCTTTGATGTTGATGACATCACAGCTCTGTGATGTTGGCAACATCACAGCTCTTTGATGTTTGAGACATCACAAACATGATGTTGATGACGTCACTGTTCTTTGATGTTGATGACATCACAACTCTGTGATGTTGGTAACATCACAGCTCTTTGATGTTTGAGACATCACAAACATGATGTTGATGACGTGACTGTTCTTTGTTGTTGATGACATCACAGCTCTGTGATGTTTGTGACAACACAAACATGATGTTGATGACGTCCCTGTTCTTTGATGCTGATGACATCACAGCTCTTTGATGTTGGTGACATCACAGCTCTGTGATGTTTGTGACATCACAAACATGATGTTGATGACGTCACTGTTCTTTGATGTTGATGACATCACAGCTCTGTGATGTTTGTGACATCACAAACATGATGTTGATGACGTCACTGTTCTTTGATGTTGATGACATCACAGCTCTTTGATGTTGGTGACATCACAGCTCTGTGATGTTTGTGACATCACAAACATGATGTTGATGACGTCACTGTTCTTTGATGTTGATGACATCACAGCTCTGTGATGTTGGTAACATCACAGCTCTTTGATGTTTGAGACATCACAAACATGATGTTGATGACGTCACTGTTCTTTGATGTTGATGACATCACAACTCTGTGATGTTGGTAACATCACAGCTCTTTGATGTTTGAGACATCACAAACATGATGTTGATGACGTGACTGTTCTTTGTTGTTGATGACATCACAGCTCTGTGATGTTTGTGACATCACAAACATGATGTTGATGACGTCCCTGTTCTTTGATGCTGATGACATCACAGCTCTTTGATGTTGGTGACATCACAGCTCTTTGATGTTGGTGACATCACAGCTCTTTGGTGTTGGTGACATCACAGCTCTTTGATGTTGGTGACATCACAGCTCTGTGATGTTTGTGACATCACAAACATGATGTTGATGACATCACAAACATGATGTTGATGACGTCACTGTTCTTTGATGTTGATGACATCACAGCTCTGTGATGTTGGTAACATCACAGCTCTTTGATGTTTGAGACATCACAAACATGATGTTAATGACGTCACTGTTCTTTGATGTTGATGACATCACAACTCTGTGATGTTGGTAACATCACAGCTCTTTGATGTTTGAGACATCACAAACATGATGTTGATGACGTGACTGTTCTTTGTTGTTGATGACATCACAGCTCTGTGATGTTTGTGACATCACAAACATGATGTTGATGACGTCCCTGTTCTTTGATGCTGATGACATCACAGCTCTTTGATGTTGGTGACATCACAGCTCTTTAATGTTGGTGACATCACAGCTCTTTGGTGTTGGTGACATCACAGCTCTTTGATGTTGGTGACATCACAGCTCTGTGATGTTTGTGACATCACAAACATGATGTTGATGACGTCACTGTTCTTTGATGTTGATGACATCACAGCTCTGTGATGTTGGTGACATCACAGATCTTTGATGTTTGAGACATCAAAAACATGATGTTGATGACGTCAATGTTCTTTGATGTTGATGACATCACAGCTCTGTGATGTTTGTGACATCACAAACATGATGTTGATGACGTCACTGTTCTTTGATGTTGATGACATCACTGCTCTTTGATGTTGGTAACATCACAGCTCTGTGATGTTTGTGACATGACAAACATGATGTTGATGACGTCACTGTTCTTTGATGTTGGTGACATCACAGTCTTTGATGTTGGTGACATCACAGCTCTGTGATATTTGTGACATCACAAACATTATGTTGATGACGTCACTGTTCTTTGATGTTGATGACATCACAGCTCTTTGATGTTGGTGACATCACAGCTCTTTGATGTTGGTGACATCACAGCTCTGTGATGTTGGTGACATCACAGCTCTGTGATATTTGTGACATCACAAACATTATGTTGATGACGTCACTGTTCTTTGATGTTGATGACATCACAGCTCTTTGATGTTGGTGACATCACAGCTCTTTGATGTTGGTGACATCACAGCTCTGTGATGTTTGTGACATCACAAACATGATGTTGATGACGTCACTGTTCTTTGATGTTGATGACATCACAGCTCTTTGATGTTGGTGACATCACAGTCTTTGATGTTGGTAACATCACAGCTCTTTGATGTTTGAGACATCACAAACATGATGTTGATGACGTCACTGTTCTTTGATGTTGATGACATCACAACTCTGTGATGTTGGTAACATCACAGCTCTTTGATGTTTGAGACATCACAAACATGATGTTGATGACGTGACTGTTCTTTGTTGTTGATGACATCACAGCTCTGTGATGTTTGTGACATCACAAACATGATGTTGATGACGTCCCTGTTCTTTGATGCTGATGACATCACAGCTCTTTCATGTTGGTGACATCACAGCTCTTTGATGTTGGTGACATCACAGCTCTTTGGTGTTGGTGACATCACAGCTCTTTGATGTTGGTGACATCACAGCTCTGTGATGTTTGTGACATCACAAACATGATGTTGATGACATCACAAACATGATGTTGATGACGTCACTGTTCTTTGATGTTGATGACATCACAGCTCTTTGATGTTGGTGACATCACAGCTCTTTGATGTTGGTGACATCACAGCTCTGTGATGTTGGTGACATCACAGCTCTGTGATATTTGTGACATCACAAACATTATGTTGATGACGTCACTGTTCTTTGATGTTGATGACATCACAGCTCTTTGATGTTGGTGACATCACAGCTCTTTGATGTTGGTGACATCACAGCTCTGTGATGTTTGTGACATCACAAACATGATGTTGATGACGTCACTGTTCTTTGATGTTGATGACATCACAGCTCTTTGATGTTGGTGACATCACAGTCTTTGATGTTGGTAACATCACAGCTCTTTGATGTTTGAGACATCACAAACATGATGTTGATGACGTCACTGTTCTTTGATGTTGATGACATCACAACTCTGTGATGTTGGTAACATCACAGCTCTTTGATGTTTGAGACATCACAAACATGATGTTGATGACGTGACTGTTCTTTGTTGTTGATGACATCACAGCTCTGTGATGTTTGTGACATCACAAACATGATGTTGATGACGTCCCTGTTCTTTGATGCTGATGACATCACAGCTCTTTCATGTTGGTGACATCACAGCTCTTTGATGTTGGTGACATCACAGCTCTTTGGTGTTGGTGACATCACAGCTCTTTGATGTTGGTGACATCACAGCTCTGTGATGTTTGTGACATCACAAACATGATGTTGATGACATCACAAACATGATGTTGATGACGTCACTGTTCTTTGATGTTGATGACATCACAGCTCTGTGATGTTGGTAACATCACAGCTCTTTGATGTTTGAGACATCACAAACATGATGTTGATGACGTCACTGTTCTTTGATGTTGATGACATCACAACTCTGTGATGTTGGTAACATCACAGCTCTTTGGTGTTTGAGACATCACAAACATGATATTGATGACGTGACTGTTCTTTGTTGTTGATGACATCACAGCTCTGTGATGTTTGTGACATCACAAACATGATGTTGATGACGTCCCTGTTCTTTGATGCTGATGACATCACAGCTCTTTGATGTTGGTGACATCACAGCTCTTTGATGTTGGTGACATCACAGCTCTTTGGTGTTGGTGACATCACAGCTCTTTGATGTTGGTGACATCACAGCTCTGTGATGTTTGTGACATCACAGCTCTGTGATGTTTGTGACATCACAAACATGATGTTGATGACGTCACTGTTCTTTGATGTTGATGACATCACAGCTCTGTGATGTTGGTGACATCACAGATCTTTGATGTTTGAGACATCAAAAACATGATGTTGATGACGTCAATGTTCTTTGATGTTGATGACATCACAGCTCTGTGATGTTTGTGACATCACAAACATGATGTTGATGACGTCACTGTTCTTTGATGTTGATGACATCACTGCTCTTTGATG